>JAECUM010045589.1:0-33457 GCA_016617855.1 Megalonaias nervosa
TATAGCTCTTATGTGGAAACTGTCCATTCAAGCTATTTTCTGTATTTGTGAACAATGGCATTTTACTGAAATTGCGTCTCATTTCTACATGATGCCAATAGATCCATACCTTCGTTGACTCTTAATATATTCCTTGTTTTTTTTTAAATTTGTTTCCATAACAATGATGCACTTGTGAATGCTACAGGAATATCTATATTATCGTATAAATCTCCCAAATGGTTAATATTACCAAGATTAATTTGCTAGACAAGAAAATTAATGTTAATAATTATATTTGACTAAACAACGGACTAGTAAAATTTTAACTAATGCTAGATGGTACAGTTATGCGTAAGTGTAGTAAAATGGTAGTGTATATTTCATATAAAACTCACGCAAAACATTTTATTTTCATCAATTACATTATAAATAAATTTACACAAATATAAAACAAATAGGTTTGCCAGGCAGAGCTCTCTTAAGGTAGCATGATATGATTAACCAAAACATTTTCTTTTCATTATTTTAACGTATTGATATCAATTGTTTCTTCACCATAGTTTTCATTGGGTATTGTGTCCCCAGATGCACATTGTCTTAAGTGTATTAATCCATTTATGTTTCATATGATTCTGTTTAACTAATATCTCTGACGATTCTACTCAGTTGTGGTGAAATAAAGCTTTGCCAGGTTTATCCTGTTAAATAAATGCCTTTACCACACTGACATGGAAATATATGAATTTTAGTTTTGCTCTATCTTCCTATCCTGTTTAGATAACTTAAATGAGCAAATGTTTGTGCATCACATACTTTATTTAGAAAGTATGTAGTTGTTAGACTCATTTGTGATCATTTGATTATATGTGATTCAGTTTGTTTTATTAGTAATGAGTAACCCTATTTTGAGTTAGCCTACAGGTGTACCAGATGTGACACACGTTATGCTTGAATAAACTTTTCATCCGATGGACCTGACAGCCTCTAGAGAAAGAAAGACGATTTTGTAATTTCATATATTTTCTAATAAAAGCATGAGTCCAGAATTAGTTCGCTTGATTTAAGAATTTGGTTACATATTTCCTTGTGTTTCCATGTATATTATATCTTGTTTTACATAAGATAGATGGTACAAACACGTAATACGTATGTTTACAATATATAGGTCTAGACGATAATTTTACTTCACTGTAAGATGAAAGAAAAAACAGAGAAAGTTTTCAGATCATATCAATTGATCAGGCATGCAGTAACATTATATATTACAAACACAAACTACACTATATTATATATCATGCTATAAAACTTGCATTTGAATTATAACAAGTTGTGCTTAGTTACTGGTAAAACTATGACTCCCACTCTTCCCAACATTAAAATAAATATTTATCTATTTTCATATTTGATTGCAATATATTTTTCTAAATTATACTGGTCTTTAAGAAAAACACTCAACTCGTCTAAGCTGCTCTCACTCCTTTTCATTTTACGTATATACATGCAATATTTAGTTAGAAGAAAACAGAAATACAAATGTTGCTCATATATTCCGTCTGTACCTGTATCTCCCAAATGTGCAGTCTTTGCACTTGGCAAAATATCTATGTTCACTTTATTTCCAATCCAATACGAGACATCATTCCACATCATCTTTATCACATTACATTTCTGGAACAAATGCAGTATTGTTTCCATGAATTATTTAGAAAAAGTACAGTTAATTATATATTAATTCTTAGTAAATAAGTCTACATTCATTCAATATAGCGGAGGACTAAGTGGCCCAGAATATCCCTAGTGAAACATGTACTCACCATGTATTTTCCTTTCTACTTAAGAAGCAAATATCCAGTGGAAGATACTTTTATTTTATTCGTATTCATATCCGAAAGAACGATCAAGAGCAATGCACCCAGAAGCACAAATACACTTAGGGAACATGCTTGTCAGAGGAAGATATATGCCGTTTTCAGAGTAAAAAGGTAGCACGCTATTTAAATATGTATATTGCCAAAAGGATAAACATCATTTCCAGAGAGGTATGTATGGCACATCCTTTCCTATCATTCGTATATAACAACCTCATCTAGCTCAAATGTATGTTACTGATTTAAGTTTTTAATTATTTATGCGACAATCGCTAACTACTCGTTGCATATAGCCACAATAAATATGTTACTACACTATCTGTATTATTTATGAGTTGTACATGCATTATATCGGTATGTATAAAATGTATATGTAGATTAAAAGTGGCATTTGTTCATATATTTTTGCATGCAGATGAGCTGAACATTTGAAATGTGGTCCGTAAAGAGAACGTGACAAAGAAGAATAAGACGAGTTTGGTGACAGACGAAGAGGAGACACATTGTAAATCAAAATACAAAATTCAGTTTGTCAGATTCTCTTATTTTAATGTAAATAGTTCTCAATTTTAGCGAGCGGAAGTAAATGTTTGGATTATAGTTATTGAGCGTGATGCACGCGTTCCATCCAGGTAAGAGCGCAGGTCATATACGAGCATCGCGGGCAGTTGAAACGGGTAACTATTACGCAGAGTGTCTATCGAGCAGATACGTTGCTGTGAAACAACGTGGATTACACAAGACCATATAAGGTAAGTATTGCACTGACAAGATGACTCCCTATTATACATTGTGTTGGCAATGCTGACCACAAATTTCCGCATGCATATATGTCTATTGATTACGCATAACTAGTTGATCCCAGATAGTAAGGTAGTGCGCCAGAAGTAGTGTTAAGCATGGTAGTGTTGGTGCAATGTTAATGCGGTACTGCACCTATTAATTTTTTCCAGCGTGGTAGTATTGGTGCCACGGTCATATGGAACAATAATATTTGCAAGGCAGAAATGCAGCGCTCAGCAACGCTACGCAGTGTTGGACAGTGTATACTGTTGTGGCACGGCTTCTCTGTCTCTGGAAAACATAAGTAGGTTAATATTAGTAACACAACGTTTTGTTGTTTTTTTTCATTTACATTTAATGTGTGTATTAAACTGAAATCTGAGTTTATTGTTGTTTATTGTTTAAGTATTTCTTTAGATACAAATCCACATAACATTGTGGAAAGATATGGTTTTAGTGTACCCTATTTCTTGCTGTCAAATCCAGATAGCCATTTGGTTGTCACACTATCGATATACCAGTCTTGGTGGCAGCAGCGGAAGAGGCGGCTTCAGGCTCTAGACATAGATGAGCATGACATTAATCTGTGATCCAGTTCGCATCATTATTTTGAGGCCAGCAAGAACAAAGTCGGGTATAATGAGGCTAAGTAAAGTATATTTGGTGAGGTTTATCAAGCAACCTGATTACAGGGTAACTGATGACGAATTCGTAACTCGTTCGTCGTGAGAAATTCAGAAAACGGCGCAAACTCAGAAGACGGTGAGAAAGAATATGAAAGTTATAATCCTATCATCGCTTGCGTTACCCTGAGAAGTGGGGCATAAGGTAATGTAGGTGAAACATATCTGGTGCATTGCTATAGTGAGTCTGCCACATCAAACAACGCGAGTGTTGAGTGAGGGCAGCCAAACGGAGGCGTGGGTAACCTAATTCAAATAGTTCTCAACTTTCCTGACTTGAAGTAAATTTTTGAGTAGCAGTCACTGAATGTGATGCACAAACTCTCTCCATGTACGAAAGCTGACCAATCACGTGTGACAGCCATACATAAGCATAGAGAGCGATTGCGACGGATACTACTAGAAAGAGCGATGCCATTGAATAGTAGGTAACCTGCTGTAAAGGAAAGTTGATTAAACTGAAAACAATTAAGGTAAGGATGTTTCTGAAAGAATATTTTGTTATACATTTTGTTAGATATGGCTAACATCTTTGAATCTCGACACGCGTAACTAGATGGTAAGACAGTGAGCGGAAATTAGTGGCCATTATGATAGTATTGGAACAGCTATGAGACGTTAGTGCTCATGGTAACACTAATCAGTGTTGCGTTGTATTAATACGGTAACGGGGTTAGCACTGGTCAATTCAGTAGCGTGGACGCAACGATACGCCGAATAACAAAGTCTGTACTGATAGATAGATAGATAGATAGATAGATAGATAGATAGATAGATAGATAGATAGATAGATAGATACACAGACGGATGGATGGATAGATGGATGGATGGACGGACGCACGGACGGACTGATGCATATATACACGTAACTTTGGGAGTGTCAATGGAAACGAAAAGTAAGCCGCTGCTCACATTGTACACTGTAGATTAGACAGCCAATATCAATGTACTTTCATTGTAATAAAGAAATCCATAATTGATTGTTTGTTGATTTTTGGGAATATCAGGTTTTTAGATCTTTCTCCTAGTTATATGAACAATAAAATCACAGGATCACTGAATGAATGATCTCATCATTATGCTATACGTTAACTTGTGTATCAATTGCTCTCCTGGTGTATATTGTATGCATTGCAACAGTGAAAAGGATGTACATGTATGTATGTATGTGCATATGTATGTATGTATGTATGTATGGATGGATGTATGTATGTATGTATGTATGTAAATGAAAAGTGAAGATGTCCGTGTGTGGGTTCATATAGAGAAATTAACTTTCGTGCATCTATATACAACATTTCTATACCAAAACATATTTGCATGACTGAGAGAACCATTTAGGGGTCCCCACAGCCAGTGACAAAACAAGAAAAAAAACAAAAAACAAATTGGACAGAAATGCGATTAATATAGGCAGAACTATAATTTTTAATATTCACACAATATGATCCCTATGGTCATCTTATGAAAAGATATCGGTGCATTGATGCAAACTATTCAGTACCCCGTTTAATTTGTCACATTTCTCGAATAATTAATTGCAAATATTAGGTCCGGTTGCAGATTGCATATAAAATACAATTCTGTTTATTTACTTAGGTGAAGAAGGTTGAGGTTTCCTTCTGAATTGTTATGCAGATGTTTAATAACTTTTGTAAGCTTTCTGGACTATGTATCAAGGTGGGTCCAGATAACAGGAAATGTTTTAGATCTAAAAAAACACTGAAGTAGCTACACAACTTATGACTATAAATCATACCACAAGTTCCTTATCATTGCCTTAACAAAATACGAACGACAAAATAATGATTAAATTGTAACAAATGTGCGTAAATTCAGGTCCTGTGATATAATATGCACAAATAACATGTAGATACCATAACGAATACCATTTTTAGATCAAAGATGTTTTTTTTTTTAAAATATTTTTGATAAAAAACAATCACATTGATTTAGATCAAGAACACAGTAGAGCATCATTGAACCATAAATTTAACTAAATTAATGCAGAACAGTTGAAATAATTTAGAGAATGTAGAAGCTAACGAAACCTTGAAAAGTGCGTGTTTTAAGAAAATCCAAAGTAATGTTGGTAAAATAATTAGATGTGTTGCTTTAACTAGGAACTTGAATTCTTTTAAACAGCAAACAACACAGAAACAAACATGCAATGAATACAATTAAGAAATAATTATTTAAACGAAAAGGTCACTTGAATATAAAGTTGTACTTATTCTAGAGACGAAAACTTAAATAGATTCTATAAATCCAAATGAACCGAATGTGAGAGAATGCTGTTAATATAGAAACACATCTTACGCACACATAACACACAAGATTAGAACGAATCCACGGGGTTTTAATTTTGAATACCAATAACCTCAATATTTTTAAGGCATTAAGCAAAAAGCAAAGGTTAATACATTTCATTTAAAATAACAATCGACAACTGCAACACTAGCTGGCAATAGTGGTGTCAATAACCAGATTTTATAATTGCATACTTTAATGATTTTGATGTACTTTTTTATTTTACAGGTTTTTACTGATCCTAAAAACGAAATCTATAAGGAAAATGAAAGCAGAAGGACCACTAAAATCTAATATTGCGTCCGACAACGCATTACTTAAATTATCAACAGAGTGATTAATGAAGTCCCTTTGTTAGTAAAAGCAACAGATAAACAAAATACAAAAGTTGGACAGACCTAGATCTTTTAAAAACTATAAACCTTGAAAATGATATAATAAATATAGAAAATAAACCTTTTGCAAAGTCTATTTCTAACTACTTCTCAATAATTTATGGCGTTGCTCTCTACAGAATTGTCGAATTCAGAGTAAGAGGTTTAAATATGAACACAAACGGGAAACAAATGAATTTTTTTAAATAGCGATGATAGTTTGATGAAATTGTAAGAAGACTGGTTGTTTGCAACATTATTAAATAAGTACTAAATTGAAAATGAACGAGTTGCTCTGCAAGTCGCTGTGAGCAAACTAGGACCAACGCTCGGCACAAACCAGAAAATAATATTTCACAAACTTAAATGAAAATAGAATTAAAGACTTGCAATTCAGTTGAAGAATTCAATGTGCGAAGAAAACGAAACTTCACTTAAACGTTTTGCAACTGTTGCGATATTTGATTTTTTACGTGGAATGACATTGTTCAGCTTATAATAGGCTATACATGTCGGTCAGCATGTCTGGTGAAAGAAGAACCAGGGAGGACATCGGGAAGCTACTGGCAATATTTATCACAGACCCACGTCGGTCGAGCCGAGACTCGAATAAATGCGGACGGATGTGAAATGTGAGTGACCTTGTATGGCCTTCTCCTTAGACCACTCGGCCACCAGGATCCCCTTTCAAACAGTTTCATTTATACAATATATAAATAGGTCAAATGGATCAAACATGTCAACTAATTAGTAACATAAAGCTATAACACAAATCAGATTGGTTATTGTCACTCAATATATCTTTAAAATGTAAAATTGCATTTATTAATATACCTTTCTCAAGAGATAAAATGTCTTAAATATGACAATGAATAATAAAAAGAGCAAAATACATATTAATATTGGTCTTGAATAGTAGTACAAATAACGAAATATCAACGAAGATGATAATAAAATGGACCATTAAATTGTTTTCATTTAAAGTACTGTAGAATTAGGTTACATCTACCTATCCATGCATTTAATCGAAAATAGATAACATGTATGAAAAGCATAAACGAGACATACAGTACATATTTCCACGATAATGAATAATGAAATAAAACCAGTGGGCATTACAATAATATGTACCATATTTTCAACGAGGAAAGAAAGGAAACTTCAGGTACTAATATGAAACAATGTTATATCTCGGCTTTTAAAGTTAACAAAGCTTAACGAAAATGTTTACAATGCAATATCTTAATACGAAATGATTTTTCCATATTTGTATTCATTATGTTCTAATCCAGTGTCCATAATGTAAACTACAATACCAGAGAGATCCAGTAATTGTATATCCATGGCGATTGAAGCTTTAAAAATGGAAACTGAGACATTTCAAGAAGAAGTGGTGGAATTAAGATGGATCCTGCAGTAAATAAATATCATATATAAATAGTTCAAGCCACATGAAACTATAGCAGCAAAGAACTCAGAGCAACAGTAAACAAGGTGAACTATATGAAATACTAAATTTTCCCTTGCAATAAATTTGGATTAAAATTTTTCGTCATCTGAGCCATTATTGAGAAATAATATGTAGGGAAAGGTATAAAAAGACAACACAATTCTCGAAATAAACATGACAATAAAATAATTAATATTGTTACAATACATATAAAGTTAAAACTAACTGAGAGTGCAATAATGAGGAGGGTATAAAAGCCCATAATACACAGCTACACAATATTCATTATTCTCAAGGAACAGAATACTGAAATATAGATGATAAAAAGAATAATCAGTATTTAACAAACGGCAATATAGGATAGCACCATTATAATGTCACAGCAAGGTATCATCATTGGTTCTTTCGAGTTACTATCTCCGAAATTAGGTTGTGTTTTCTTAACAGCTTATAAGTTCAGGAACATCCGCGCTAATCGCCAAAGCAAAACTGAAACCGACCAATTGTAATTCACAACCATAAATGACAGCACAATTAAACACTTCCAGGATCACAAGGCTTTCAAAAAATACCACAAGCAGTGTTTTATCAATACGAGGTAAAACAAATATTATCTGAATTTTGATAACTTCCAGCAATGATTGCTAGAAGATATATTTAATAATCGTATGTATGTATGTATGTATGTATGTATGTATGTATGTATGTATGTATGTATGTATGCATGTGTGCACGTATGAATGTATGTATATATATATATATACATATATATATATATATATGTCTGAAAGAGTTTTCGTCATACATCTTCCACCCCACTCCTCTAAAGAAATCGTACTTTTAAACATGAACTAGATACATGAAACACGTGTGTTTATTTTTCATAATAGAAATATACTGCATTCTGTTTGAAAACCATACATAAAAATGAGGACCTTGTCATGAAAATTGTGCTATACTGAACTCAATAATCTAAAGAAAACAAGACAAAAAAAATTATGATGTATCAGTTGTGAAATAGACTTTGGTGACAAAATACAAATCAAAACCATTTATTAATTTACTGCATTTTAATAAATTTATTCAAGAGAAAATGCTACTTCTATGATTAAGCTACAGACTTCGTGGCATAGCTTATGAATAGAGATGTCACTAATGACGTAAAAGATATGATGAAATCGAAACTATTGATCCTGTTTTTAAACATGTTTGAAAATATGAGCAGTAAGCTACGGTTTGAGATGTGCTTGACAAGAATTAGATACATAATATGTAAGCAATAATTAGATTGAGATCATTAACTTTAGAAATTCATGATAAACATAAAGATTTACTATACAGAACATGCAAGTATTCGTGAGTTTGGAAAATATATATTTAGTCCAGAAATTCGACAAATGTACATTGTATTCTACAATGACAAAAAAGTAACAAAGGGGAACAAATGTATCCAATGGAAACGAGGAACAAAGAAGATAAATAGCAAATACTTGTGGTCACAGTTTGCAATCCAAGATCTTATGACATATGATAAAACAACAAAATATTTATTACGAACATTTTATTCTACCGAGCAAAAATCTAAAGTGTTAAGAGCGCAGAAGGACTTAATTCCACAAACTTAAATTGCAGTCAGTGGAGTTAATATCTTTTAATCAGATATAACGACGTTATGAGAATCTCCAAATACATTTGAAAATAACAATTGCATAAGAGTGTATGATATACATATTTGGTAGATTACACGTGCATTTACTAATTATTAAATTACAGCTTCTGACATAATCGATTCTAATTTGAGGCATTTGTGAAACACCAATGACTTTAAAAACGTTCAAAACCTACAAAAGGAATAAGAGAAGAAAATTACAAGGAATATGAGAATGAAAACTATGACATGGAATAGTTTAAACCTATTAATGAATTTTGCACACACGAATCTGCTAGGTATATGGGTACATGTAAGAAAACACGTAAACCCCCCCCCCCAAAAAAAAAAAACATTTACACTTTTTGTCAAAATGCTGATAAGACGTCGTGTCCAGATTGAAAATTAATATAAACACTGATTGTGGTTCTTCACCTTTAAAGTATACAACTGACACATTTGTTTGACGACAGGATGTTTAGACAATTAATTTACAATTCCATGCACTCTTTGAGGCAGCAAAGTTTTAGTTCGTCTTTTTCTTTGTATTATATGAATGCTAATAACATTCTGCATACATATATATCTGTGTTTGCAGAAAGTATACCCATTAAACATCTTGCTGATTCATATAATGTGATAATGTTTTTGTTTTATGGTTTTACGCCATTTCTCAGCGCAAGATAGGCTATTTATGGCGGCTAGGATAACTTGTAGAGGAAGAACAAGGGAAAACCCCTGTAAGAACCAGTGATCCACGGGAAGCTACTGGTAGCTTTCTCATATGTCCACATTGGCCGACCCCGAGACTCGAAACCGCGCGGACAGAGGTGAGATGACAGACATCGGTAAAGGCGAGCGCTTTCGACATTCGGCCTCCCGGGGCCCCGATAATGTAATAAACAAAATATATCTTGAATGAACGGTAACAAGTTTGTATTCAGGCACAATTAAGGAGGAAATTAAATTTAATTATTCCAAACATTTGTAATCTCCAACGTCATAGACGTATGAAACGTGTTCTGAATATTATACAAAATATAATAAATATTAAGGAAGAACTTGACAAGCAATACGTAAATCCCTTTTATAAAGCTAGATTCCTTTGTGACAATACTGTACTGAAAGCGTTCTTTTAAGAAGAACTGCAACATCAATGAATGTATAAGTTATTAATGGCAACATATACAATGGTTAATAGAGGAGTTGTTCTGAACATGCTAGTGTAAATTGATAAGCACCAACGATCGGTGAATGGAATTAAAACACTTTAATTTGCAAATATCAATACAAAAGAAATTAAGGAATCGTATAATGATTAGATAACAATATTTCATAAAAGACAAGCAACAAAGCTGGTGAATACAAGATCTACCTCATAAAACTGTACTGAATGAATGCAAGTTACACCTTTAAAAGTAATAGTTCTCAAATATGTGTCTTTGAAACGGAACCTTTTAATCTAATATATTTATATGAACTCGACAGAGCAGAAAGTAAATCCAGGTAGCTATGTAAATGAAAGTCAGATCCGAATCTCTAAAACAATATAGTAATTAAACGAAATGTATAATTTATATTATAAAATGTACGTTCGGAAACCTTTTAAAATTAAAGAATTATATAGTAAACAAAGTTAACAAAAGATTCTAAACTTAAATTACAATATGAAATGCTTCAATGGACGCTGTCTCTAACAACAACAAAAGTCTGATCAAATGGAAAATCGTACAATTATTAGTGGATAGTTTGCAAATTGAACAGAAACATGTCATCGGTGTATTAAAATAAAAATAAAGTAAACACAAATAAGAATGAGATTAAGAGCATCCAGATCTGCTTGCTCTTCGTTTAGTCAATCTATGCCACGTTGAATTGTCCTTAAAAATGAGCATTTCCATTAATTGTGCTTAGTGCAGATCGAACAAGTTTGAAGACCGCTCCGCTGGACTATTGGTTAGAGCGTCTGCAGGAGGTCGTGGCCTCTAGCCCCGGACGAGTGATACCAAGGGATTATACAAATGGTACTAACAGCTGCCTCTCTCAGCATTAAGAGGTTATTTTTAGGACTGGGCAGCTTAGTGACAGGATAATATGACTGGGTGGGTCATGATGCTACATGTCTGTGGCATGATGTCCCAGTGCTCGACATTGCTGCAAACTACCACAATGCTGACATCGTAGAGACATGACTGAAAGATTTTTAAACCTACATTAAACATCCAAAAACACACACACATGAAAGAGTTTGATAACTTTTTGGAGTAGATATTTTAATATCAGTTAACAAAACTAAATAGAAGCTACATGCTTACCAACTTACGATTAGTAAATAAAACAGATTTTATAGAATTTAGTTCATAATGGCACAACTGCTTATCGATCCGAAACATATTTGAAACATAGTAACGCTAATGACATAAACGTTGGTGACTATTAGGTTAGTGATAGTTGTAACTACCTTAAGCACAATGCTTAAAGTATTGCTTTTCTAAAGGTGTTCTTGGTCTTTAAAATATTAAAACCTAAACATATATTAATGTTCCTAAATGAAAACTGTATAACAGTCACCAGGTATCACAGTGAGAATGTATCTGTGGGAAAACTTTTTTATTTAGTAAATAAATAGAAGAGACAAACAAATGGAGGAAAAGCAAACAATATGATGTAAAACATTTAAAGTGTTGAGACGTTATTAGATAACAACACTATTGATGATGTTTATATCATGAGATTGATGTACATATACGCTACTAATAACCAACATTAACCTCGTGGCTTAAATAGGGTTTTATGCAAATATGCTCACCAAACACGTATTGAAAATATAAGATAAACGCTATTAATGATAAAGTATGATCCAAATTAAAATATTTCAATCGCAATGAAGGCCTGAAAGAAATTAAAATAATGAATTTGATCAGTGATATATTCTAGATTAAAGGTTTCAATCGCAAAGATGCCTCAAAGAAATTAAAATAATGCATTTGGTCTGTGAAATGTTCCAGATTAAAAGATCTGAATCGCATAGAGGTTATTAGAATAATGCATTTTATATATGAAGGAATTAGGAGTATATCAGAGACCTTCAAGTGGATAGCTTTAATCTAGAATTTAAATAACGACGATATTTAGAAGATTAAGACATGACTAATATAAGCGTGTTAAATTTGTATTGGTTAGACCTAGCTTCAAACTTAAGGGCTTGAAACATTCATCATTTCAGTTCATGATATAGTGCATGGGTCAGCCAAAAACCTATTGCTAACATATTCCATAGCTTTGACTTTACCCGATAATCCATACATTTACAGACGTAAAGTCTTTCCTTTTTCAATTTAAGTTTCTAAATTATGTCCCTACGATTCAAACATTTAAACTTCCTGTCCTTCATATTTTTAATTACTCTTTATTTTCAAATATTGTTTTGAATATTTATAGAGAAAATAATTTGAAAATTCATTTAAACTCTAAGTAGGTTGACACATTTACACGAGATGTCTTGTTTTTTATTATACCTTCATTCTCACTGGATGTAGACCTTTAGTTTCTTCTAAGTTTGCCTTCTTCACTTTTGTTTTGAGATTTTCTGTGTACCGCTCATCTCATAAGCTTACGATTTTCAATAACTGTATTACATTTGCAACTGAAAGCAATGGAAATCCATTCAAACAATTCGCCAAACATTAATTAATGCATCACCTACATTAAACTGTATAATGATCTAAGAATAATGGAAGTTCTTTCGTTCCACCACAACAAGTATTTTTTCAGTTAGTTTCTTCATTCTTGATTTCTTTCAATATTAGTTCTTATCATTTTGCTTTCTCTTTCTTTTCACAACGTATTAGGCTATTAAATAGGCAAAGTTGGGATCAGGCTAAATTTCATCCCGAGTTACAATTTGACAAGAAAGCACTTTGGTATTGAATTGTTCTTCTTCCTCAGATCTATTAATGTAGTATTTTTTGTTCCAGTTCACGACATATTTACATCAAACCTTCATGGAGATTTGTCAAAGAATGCCCATTTAGGATATCAATCAGAATTTAAATACATTATTTCAGAATCACTACAAATATAATTCAGGCCGATCGGGTGGTGGTAGTGATTAGGGCGTTCGCCTTGGATGCAGTAGATCGCGGGTTCGAACCCCGGCCTAGTCGTATCAAAAACATGCAAATTGTAATAGCAGCTGCATCGCTTGGCGCTTATCATTAAGAGGGAAGTGTTAGGATCGGCCAGCCACGTGTCGGAATAATGAGACTAGGTGGGACATCATGTTTCATGTCTGCGGCACGATGCCCCAGTGTTAGACATCGCTATAAATTGCCATACTGAATACATCGTACGATATGAAATGAAAAGTGTTAAAGCTACATTAAAATTCCCAATCACACACACACACATAAAGACACACACACACATACACACATGTAATTCAGTAATTTAACTCTGAATAGTCTGTAACAATTTTGAAAATCAAAAGAAATGTTCATGAAAAGATTGATATATGCGGTATGAAAATGTGGTAGATTAGTTATAGTTGGAACCGCCCTGAAAACATAATGCTTTACATATTGCCCTTTTCAAACATGTTGTTAGTCTTTTAAATATATCAGGCAGGAATATTGTATCTGAATATAATACTTTCTAGTAAAAGAAGAAAAAATAAATAATAACGGAGATAAATTAGTGCTAATATCCGGATAAAAAATAATAGAGTCGAAAGAAACTTTATTGGACAACAACACATGAGCTGACATACATCATTAATTTTGTTCTCACATACTTTACTATTAATTATTAACTCCTGTTTGATATTGATTTCTCTAGAAGCATACCCACTCAGAAAAGTATTGCTACGCAAAGAGAAGCACCAAAATTATACAGTATATTCCAAACAGAAAAGCATTAACATCAGAGAGAACTTAAAATAATGCATTTGGTTGGTAACGGAACTGGAAATGAATGAGGAATCTTCAAGTGAATAGCACAGAAAAACGTTGACACTAACACTTTCATTAACACGATATTTTCAGCATTAAGACATGACTAATGCAAATGAACAATACCGAATGAATTGCACATGCAATGATGTTACCAGTAATATTATTTGAACTGTATATTTTTCTAGGATATGCTGCACTTTCCAAAATTAAAGGAGCAATAGCGAAACTAAAACCTGAATCTAACAGGAACTTAAAGACAGACTATAACTGAGGTAGTTATTTTTATACTGAGTTCATGAATCGAAGAACAGGATGTTTACATCAGGAAAAATGTGAAAAGTTTTAATAATGACGAATGCCCATAGTGTAGTTCCCCTTCCCCCGTTTGGAAAAAATGCCATTAACTAGTCTTCAAATCATCAATTTAATGCATCAGTTGGTACAGTTGACTATTAGTGTGAAGTTTATTTAATAGCTTGGTAATCAATATAGACCATTAAATGTATTAGAAAGATAAATAATACTGTATATTCATTGAATGACACCAACTTGATTGAGTACGTAATGTTGAGAAAATGGTAAGTGTAGGAAGGAAGTTACCTTTGTGTAGTCAATGATTGCAGAAAGCATTAACCTGTGTGTTCTTTTACCTGATTGAGTGGTCTTTTCGGCAAATTTAATTTCATTCTTAATAGACATGAAAGTTACTAATCAATGCCTTTATTTCGGTTTCGTCATTCAAGATTGCCTTTTCAATGGCATTACTGCTGCGCTTAAAATATTTCATACCTTGATTTGTTTAGAAATATCTGCACATATGTATAATGCTGGTTGCCAACTTTCCAATCGCGAACGTTATGATTATTTTTACAATTATATTGTTTTGAGATTTCTTACTATACATTCTCTCCGACCAATGATATTTTAAACGACCTAAACTGAACACATTTATTTGAAGCACTGACTTGTGAAATTACTTACAAGTATGACACATAGAATACATTTTTATTTATTAGATTCTTAAGCAGTTACAATTTACGTTTCCATATTTCAGTTAATTTTACGCTGTGCATATCTCTTACACTTCCATTCCGCTGACAAACATGTTGCTCTCCAATTCCAATGTTTCGATTGTATTAGGTCCTCGATGCCATATGAGACAGGGCTATTGAACGCGTGTCTTGTTGTAGATTAAGTCTTAATGTCTGAATACCTATAGAAATTGCACCTGCGTACGCAGATGTGTACTCTGATGAATCTCGTTTTCTCTATAAAGAAATTTTTTTTTTTTTTTGTAAAACGTTTAGAGGATACTCTTCGAAAATTTGTTTTAATTTTAAATAGTCTGGTATTTCAATAATTTACATGACAGCATGCATTTTCTTTTACATCTCCGTTTCCATTGAATGCGGGCTGTTTACATGCTTTCTTTGGGTGATGATTTCTCTTTCTCTCACGAAATATACATCAGAAAGCTCATCGCATCTACATTCAACATTTGTGTTTTATTGCTTGACGCTATATACAAGCGAAAGAACTTCAAATAATATACACAAAAGTTGTTTAAACAACACATGCATGAAAACATATAACGACGAAAGAAACTGTTTATAAGACATATCTTTTTTCAAGTCATATCTTATTGTTTCTTTTATAGTCTGTTATTATTTTGGTTTGTTTGGTTTATCCAAACTTTATTCATTGTAATTGGGAATGATCAATTTAATATTAATATTCTTTCCCATTTATAATTGAAGAAACAACGCGTGTTCTAATCTATTATATTTTCATATTTTAATATATATCAAATGGTTATTTTAGATAACTAAGTTTATTTTTAATTGATCCCTTATTAGCAAATACATCACAATAGCCTTAAAAGTTCATATCTATGATATGAAAATGTATTTTGGTGAATGATACACGGAACCATATTCAAAATAATTAGGGGTTTAAAAACTGACCTTTTCAAACTCGTTCGTCGCCTTTTATATATGCAAGATGCAAATTATAAATAAATTCTAAAAGGAAACCTACATAATGGGCCATTAAGTATCACGGCATCTATCTCTATGGGAAATAAATTCTCTCCAGGAGATAAAGGAGAAGAGACACTAAATGAGGAAAAGTAAATAATAAGATCTGAAAAAAATAAGAGGTGATGGAAGCTTTATTGGATAACGACAGGTGTGCTTATTCTTAAATAGCGCGATTTTTGTACCAATACCCAGAATAACCTAATGTTTGAAAAGAGTTTTTTGAAATGTATTTCAACACAACAAGTATTGCGCGCACAACAAAATCAGAATTATATTGCATATTCCAGATCAAAAGATTATAATCATAACTAAGTTCCAAGGGAATTTAAAAAAAGAAATAAAATATGTGTTGGATAAGTGTTAGACCTGAAAAATAGCCCACTAACCTACAAGCGAATAAAGAAAGATTTTAATCATAAGACTTCAAATAACATGACTATTTTCAAACATTGAGATTTGTATAATACGTGTGTGTTGCATATGTATTCGCTGCATCTAACAGCTTAAATACGTGCTTGAAAAGATCATATTTGATAATAATAATTTGGTACTTGTTTTAGTCACAATTCAGTTCGTAACAAATTCCATGGCTTTGAGTTGCTAGGATCATCGTTGTCATTAGAAACACAACCATTTAAAGGTTTGAATGTTGTAGTTCAAGTTTTAAAATCTTAGTTTATAATGAATTATTTCTGTACCGTTAAAACACGTACTTTCACGTGTTTCGGATTTTGTTTTTTTATAATTATTTAATTTTGAAACAAAAAATAGTTTTGAAAAGTTTTAGAGCAGGTCGTTTGAAAATTCTCTTTAACTTTAAAGCGAAGGTCATTCAAATATTTACATGGATTATTCTTTATTCTTTAGTAGGCATTGAAAGCGGAATTTTCTCTCCAATTTTATTCATTGTAATCCTGCGATCTTCTTCATACAGAGCATCATACCTTAGGTTTATTCTTGTCAATAATTGCATTCGCTTTGCGAACATATAAAATAAAAAATCTTTTTAAAAAAGTTCAAGCAACATCTACATCAAAAACTATGTATTCAGTAAACACAAAGACATATCTGTCTTCCCTGAAAAATCACTATTTAGCAAGCTTTTCAATCTTTCTTTCAAATATTCTCTTTTCGGTGTCTAACAATATATTAGGGTTTAATATTTGTAACGATATGTTCAGGTAAACTATATTACCAGATTCTATTTTAACAAGAAAATCATTATTGTAACGTTCGTGCTTCTGAGATCTATTGATTGCAACTAGACGGCTTTCATTCTCTACTTTTAAATACACATACTTTACTCAACGCAGTCAAATGAGTGTTGTTGTTGTTGTTGTTGTTGTTGTGGGTCTAACGTCCTTTTTCAGCACATGATATATAACTGTCGGAGATAAACCTGGGAAAACATTGGTAAGAACCGCCGACCCACCTGAAGCTACTAGTAAGCTTTCTTATATTCCAATGTGGGATTGGCCGAACCTAAGACTCGGACTCACGCGGACAGAAACGAGATGGATGGCAATGATCGGTCAAGGTGAATGCTTTAGACCATTTTTCCACCCTGGACCCCTATCAGGTATGACACGTAACAGTAAATATAATCACGTGAAATGTAATCGAAAATACAGGATGCATCTTGTACACACTGTTCCTCAGTTTCATGGGATGCCTTAAAATGTCTAATAAATCAGTTTTTGAATGACCTGAAATGAAGGGACCAATTGTATGCACTAGCTTGCCACATTACCTGTACCTATGGTGCATGCAATAAACGTTTGATTAGATTTTACTATCATAAAACGTTGATATTATGCGTGCAGATTATAGCCAGCATTAACTGTGGATATCGTTATTCACAAGCCTGTTACTCGCAAAGTCCATATTTCTATGCGATGAGGTCATCGTTGCCAATGGAAACAGCGCCATTCCTGCTGTTGATTAAGTTGTAAAGTCCTACTGCGTTTAGACATATTACCGATCGGTGCAAACCTTTACACATTATTGGTTTCAAAATTTGTTATTTTCAAAGCGTTTTATTGCTTTACTCTTAAATGTATAAAACATTACCTTTGAATAGTCAGTATTAATTTGTATTACCATAGTCAGTCTTTGAAATGACGATATGCTTTTTCCTTTATGCAGTCTTTGCTATTCGATGCAGAATATGTCCATGTTTTCTATAGTCGTTTATTCCTTTTGTTTTTATAAGATATACATCGCATGTTATGTTTATGGTTTTCAATAATTGTATTATAGTTTTCGTCGATTCGCACGTCTTATTTTATTCCTTGTTTGAATATAATTTTTTATGTGTTGGCTTCTTGCTGGTTAACATTTCAATCTCTAAGTCTGGGAATGACTAGCTGGCTTTAAATTTGATGAGAATTGATCCAAGACTCTTCAATACGTAAACAAGGTAGAATTTGACGATTTATTTCACAATAAGAAACTCTATAACCGAAGACATAAAAACTAATATTGCTAAAGTTGATAGATATGGTAACAGGAATATTATGTGAATTATTAATTAGAACCATCTTTAATTGGGGCCGAGGGTGGTTGAGTGGTCTTAAGCTTTACCGATCACTGCCATCTCACCTCTATCTGTTTGGGTACGACTCTCGGCCTCGGCAAGTATGGGTATGCCAGAAAGCTGCCAGTAGCTTCCGTGGGTCCGTGGTTTTCTTACCGTTTCCAACAATTGTATCGGCCACCATCTTGAGACGAAGAATGGCGCTAACCTCTAAACAACAACAAAAACCACCTTTGAAAATGTTAACGTTATATGTTGTCCTTTTCAAACAAGTTGACCGTCTTTTACATGCACAACACGCACATAATTTCAAAGTTCTCCAAGGAAAACTGCATAAAAGTCCATTGGGTATTGCAGCAGAAACAGTTATATGTGAAACAAATACTCTCTCAAATAAAGAAAAAAGGACACACAAATTTAGAAAAATAAATATTATACTCTGATAAAATAAAAGAGCTGAGAAACGTTTTGATGGTCAATAACAGATATATTAATATTTAATATAATACGATTTCTGTTCAAATATACAGGTATAATACCCATTATGAACTTACTGTTTAAAAGAGGTTTTTCTACCAGTCAGCTTTGCAAACTTAAACAACAGAAACTATCCGGATTATACAGTAGAACAGAGGTTAAAGGATTTTATTTAGAACACAAATCAGAGAGAATAATAAAAAATACATTTAATAGCTGACCAAACTGGAAATGGACCAGAAATATCCAATTGATGAATAGTTTAGAATGACATTTAATCCGAACACATTAAATGAAAGAAATATTTTGAGAATTAAGCAATGAATAAATCAAATCCATTGCATGAATATTGGGTACACCTAACCTTGCAGTTAGGTTGTTGTAATGTTAATAATTTCAAATTATGTAGAATGAGGATGAATAGTTATCCGGAGAAGATGTGTGTCTAGGATATATTGTACTTTCCAAAGCTGAAGCAGCAATAGGGAACCCGAGAACTGTACATATCTAACATCAACAAAAACAAAACTAAAACCAAGATATTGGTGTATATGTTGAGCATTTGAATGAGAGACCAAGATGTTGAAATCTGATTGAAATTTAAGAAACGTAAAATATGGAAGATTTTAATACTAAGAAATGTCCACATATTAGTTTTAGGCAAAACGGTACGAACTGAGTAGGTATTTATAATGTGAGTATATGACACAACGGTAATAGGTCTATCCTAAAAATAGTTAGATGAGAGGGAACGTGGTGCATTTCATCAGCTATGACACTGAAAACTCAAAATAGTTAAATGAAAATGTTATGAGATGCGATACAATGTAAAATAGTTTAGACGTTGAATCATTATATCAGTATCTCAACTAGTACAGTTGATATTTATTTGGTAGTTTCTTCATATTTTGTTATCTTTATGAAAACGTATACATGTATAGTATAATTAAAAGTAAAATAATGTGTTTAATCTATGAGTGAGAAACGAACCATAAAGATTTCAGGGTCAACAGAATGTTTAAGGAGGCTAGTATGGATTGCCAACAAAGACAAAATATAACTTCATGTAATTGTTACTCATATTTGTTTTACAACTGAGTAAATTATCAAAAGAGTTCTTTAAAAAATAAAGCTTTTTAAAAATAAGAGTTGTTAGTATTATATTTTTGTGAATTAATGAATCTAGAATGACAACGAATAGCTAAGCAAAATTGTAAGTAGAAGAAGATATTTTGGAAGAAATGGCCGTTGTTATAAAATCTTGCTAGCGACGGATAGCATAGTTTATTAGCCTGTTTGTTACTAATATTTATGGTATAATGCATTTCTAGGCTTTCCTCCGAATTTAATGTTATGCTTAATTGAAAAACGTTATACTTATATATGACTTTTAATCTATTTTACAAGATCTGGGATGTCGTTGAAAACAGCACGAATGAAAGGCGTTACTGCTGGGCTTCAAATATTTTAAAATTTTTCAACCGATGCAAATTTATGAAAGCTTTATTGTCAACGTTCCTATGTACAAAATTATTTCCTATTAATGTCGTGTTTTTTTAACTTCGTATTTTGCCACGTAGATCAGTCTTGGAAGGATCTGACGTGAACTGGTTTATTTGAGGCAGGAACTTGTAAAGTTCTTAGCAACTTTAATACAGTGAATACACGTTTGTTTAGCAGGTAGTACAGTCTTAAACAGTTGCTATTAATGTGTCGGAATTGCAGTCATTTTACTATAGGCGTTTACCGTGGGCATATGTTCCATTCACACACCTATTGTTAGAACTTCCTTAGTTTCGATTTTGTCATCGCTATGAACTGAGATATGACCTTTTACAGCCTTTCTTGTTATATAATAAATGTGTAGTGTTTCTGCCTATAGAACTATTACCCTCCAATGCAACTTATAGTCCTAATGGATTCTGGAATCGGGTGTTTTGCTTCGTCAAATAAATTATCTTTAAGAAAATATGTTAGAGTATTTTCTTTGAATATTGATTTTAATTTTAATCGATCATCTAAATTAGTGCTTTTATTGGTCTTGATGCATCAGTTGCCATTAGACACAGAGCTTTTCATGCTAAACATTAAGATATGTTTAACAAGAGTGTGTTCCGTGCATGTTGAGTACAACAAGCTTTGAAAATAAGTACTTATAATTCAACTCATGATATAATGCTATCGTTATTAACCAAACATGGATTTAGTTTTGAAAAGGTAAAAGCACCTACATATATAATAACCTCCACTATGTAAATGAAAGTTGTGAAAAAAGACTATAATCCTGAACGAATGACATGTAAAAGTGTGATGACTGCATGTAAGTTATATGGACTGGATACGTTGACAATTATAGCAACTATTCCTCCTTAAAACATTAAATAACAATAGGGAAACTGAAAACAGTACATAATTAATGGCAGCTAAAGTAAAGAGAGAAACCAAATTAGCTATGTTTATGTTGAGAATGTGGGTAAACATGATCTTACTTACTGAAACTGCAGAGAGAAATCTTGAAAATATAAAGTTTTAATCAGTGTAAACAAGACAGTTCCAGATACGTCCAAAATGGATTCTTTTCGTCCCAGCATTAGTTACAAAAACATTTCATAGATGTACAAAATTGAATATCCCGATAAGATATAGCTATATAATAACACCATAGACCTCATAACATGGAAAGAAGAGCATTTGTTATTTAAATATATTTATCTTTATTTCAACGGGAACCAATGATCAGTGAATATCACATATCAACTATTAATTGTTATCTTTTGGATTTCACCAGGTGGAAGGCCTCAAGCTAAAAGATGTCAGCAGCAAGAAATGTAAATGGTAGGAATTTGGTAAGAGATGGATGTAATAAAGTTTTCAAATTGATTATAACTGAATTTCTTCTGAAGTCTTTTCAAAATGTTTACACGGATAGTTGGCTTGATAAAAGGGCAACGCAAAATATATTCAACAGGGCAAACAGAGTCATGTTTATTTAATAGTCATCTGTCTTAAGAAGCCATACATTGTATTTCGGGTGAACATATATTTGTTTAAAACAAATAACTCCATTAATCAAGCATATATCTGCAGAGACCATTAATTGCAATATTTTGTTGCTTAAGAGAGATTTAACTGTAAAATGAAGGAATACAATGTCAAGTTTATTCTTTTAGACTGGAAGCTAATATTTATTCCAAATTGTTTATACCTGGCTACTTGTTATCAATAAATACACCCAAGGTTGTCTATTGTAGAACAGTATCGGCAAAGTCAAACTACACTATTTGACTAATAAACAAGTTAAGGAATAAAAATTTAAAGCTGTTGAATCTGGTCAGGTGTTATCTCAGGACAATCTTTTATTGAACCCTTATCGCCTTTTTACTCATTCATAGTTTAGGACGTTTGAAAACAAGGGAAAACTACACAACAAATACAAAACAACGACGAAAAATTAAACCAAACCAAAACATAATAAAACAAAGACAACAAACCGACAAAAACAAGCCCAGAAGAGAACAAGAAGCAAAAAATTGTTAATGCATAGATTGCTGTAGCAAGTGTCTAGATATCACATTTGGGAATTAAAGAAACCTGAAATAATATAAGCAGCCATAAAGGAAAGACGCGAGTAATGTGCTTGTTTACTATAAACTATAAATACTTTCAGAATATAAGTCGTATTAGAAAAGGCAGTCACTGTATGCTATATGAAATGTAGCATTTACTACAGCTGTGAATGGGCATGCGTTAAGATAGTTGACATTTAGAAGTTTGTTAAACATTACTAAGATATGGTAGAATATATAGATCAGGAAAAAAACATTAGTTCAAAACCATTCCTACTATACTAGCTGGTCACAAATATTAAATACTTGTAAAGGCAACTTCTCAAAAATTTACATATCAACTGGATGAAAATAATAGTTCGCTGATACTTAGAGCTGGTTTTCAAAAATAATGATTTACGAAATGGTTTCTGTAAATAGTTTATTTTAAAAAAATTAAAAAAAAAAAAAAAAAAAAATTATTTCACATCTTAAGTACAACAGTGACACAAATGTGTGTAAAGTGGTTTAGAACTCTAACGTCATTATACTGGCATGATTTGAATGTACAGGGAAGAAGCATACTTAGATTTTTTAGAGCCATACAATTAGAGTAAAGAGTCTCGAGCAACTACACACCAAGGCTGGCAATATGGGATGATCTAAATGTAGTATTAGACCTCTGGCCATTTCAGTTGTGAATTTTTAGCGACACCATGATTCACGATACACAATAATTCTAACAATTATAAAATTTAGACAGTTCAAAGACACTTTGTTGGATGACAACTAGTGCTCATCTTTCGGAGGCTTTACAGCTTATTATTTGCACGGATGTTTCATTTTACTTTATTATTTAACATACATTTTATTACAAATATTAACTGCATATCTCATGAGAATTGTAAAGTATATTCCAGGATTAAATCACTTAAGTAACACTTCTGGACAGAATACAGTACTTATCAAATGACAACAGATATACAAAAAGAACCTAATAATTACAATAAATGATTCTCTGATCAAGATGATGATCCCCACCAGCTGTTGTGAACCTGCATGTAAATTGATGAACGTTCCTTTAGATTGGCGTATCTATGGGGATACTGAACCTTTAATTTAGAAATATGAAAAGTAATAATTAAATACTTAGATACTTGTGACCGTAAAAATTGCAAAACATTCGCAAATTATGTTAAAAAGAGCTGATACTGGCTGGATACAGATACAATATAGGAAAGAAAACATTAACAATGGATGTATAGGAAACTATTTTAGACAAGAAATTCTGCAGAAATATAAAACTATTTTAGCCTAGGAAATTAACAGATCTTAAAGTGTTGCAAAAAGAAGTTAAGTCAAACATATAAATGAGGTGCGCAAATATATCAATTAGTATGTTCAGAAATAATGCGTCAATGTTAAATCACAATATACAATAAGAATAGCGAAAGTGAGATATTTAAAATAAATAATAAAATATACCAACGCGATAAAGACCTGAAAAGAAAGAAACAAAACCTCAAGTGACTAGTCTTTCTCCATCTTAAAGACACCTATTGAAAAAGAAGATGATTAAATAGTGGAAATAGTACTTAGGAAAAACAACATTTAAAAGAGTTGAAATAAATTCTATTGGATGACGTCAAGTGCGCCGTCATACAGATCATGAGGTTCTTGTACATGCTAAAGATGATGGAAAGTATATTCGAATTACTGATCAAAATGCGGTTTTTATTCATTTTAATATATACAAATAAAATTCTTACAAACATAAACTGGACATATTATGACTGAAAGATCAAAGTACAAGATAGAACATAAACACGATCCGCATTCGATGGCATCAGTGGTATAAAGGAAACTTCATTTAATCGTGTAAATAATTTACAATCCGCGGTCATTAGCATGACTACGATGTGCAAGAGAACCATGCTATAAAGTTACGAAGATAGAAATGTAATTGTTTTAAATATATTCAAACTCTTTCCGCATACTCTGACCCTATAGAAACCTTTAATGTTAAAGACTCTCAGCTACGCCGTCTCTAAGGGTACTAAAAGGATCGGATAAGGTCAAAATGGAGAAATTTGTTAGTAATAGGTTTTTGAATGGAGCATACAATAATGTAATAGTAAAATGCTTCAATTAACACGAGTAATTTAGAAACGAGATAACAATCAGACAGACTTGTAGCATAAAGGTGTTTTCTATATATACTAGATACATGTTAGTGGCTGAAATAAAGATACAAATTTGATGTCCATGTATTATGCACTTATTAGACACATAAGAAGATAAAAAAAGCAATCCAGTTATGAATGCAAAAGTGTGAGGAGGAAGATTATATAAACTCGAATGAATTTAGCTTGTAAGAATAAATTGAGCGTATAAATTATTTCGATATTATATATACTACAAATTGAATATAATTTCACAGGCAGAAAATAAACAAAGAAACAATGGTGAACTTGAAAATCCTACTGTTTCAAATGGAACAATAAGCGCAAAACCCAGAAAGTTGAAGACACGATTTAACGGCAATGATACGCTAGATCCAATAAACTGTACACGTTTGTTTCTGAAATAAAGATTGAAGTTTTGATACCCATGTGATGCATTTATTATACAAATATGAAGGTCAGAAAAAACAAATTATGAATGAGAAATATGAGGAGAAAGAGTATCTAAACTTAAGTGAATTCAGCTTGAAAGAATTAAAAGAGCGTATAAACTATATATATATATATATATATATATATATATATATATATATATATATATATATACTAGAGATGCCTCAAAATGAATATAATTTCCATGATAAAAAATAAACAAATGAACAATAATGAACCTGAAATCCGCCCGATTCTAATGACAATAATGATAAGTGAGAAACTAACATGTTGAAGGCAATATTAAATGACAAAAAACTTTATGAATGATCAACGGTTTTAAAGATAATTGTGTCAATATACAATAATTAGCAGTATTAAGCATATATCAAGAGATTATTTTTTACACAAAACAATTCAATTAACAATTCATTTATCAGATTCAACTATAGCGAGGGTCTTTTAACATTTAAAGTTACAAACACATTGAATGGCTCTGATCCAAATGACAGCGAAGAGAGTATGCAAACTTTATTAGCTAGTCCGAACATTTTTATCAGTTGACTAACGAACATAACAATGGCTATTAAGATATAATTAATTCACCTTTTGAAATTAAGAAAAATACGGTTGAGGTTTGTATTCTGATTGATCACACAGAATTCATACAATTAGCAAATCATACTTATAACATTGTAATATATATGGGTGGAAATGCATATAGGCTGATCATTATATTGAAGAATTCAATGACAAGTTCTTTGAAAGTGAACAGAGTAATGCAATCTGCTGATAAATAATTATCAGACATATTTTCAAAAATCAAGAGGAATATTTGGTATAAACGTAACCAATCTTTTTTTAAAAGTCGTAGACTGCAGTACCATAATCGCTGAAAAGTGCTTGTCGTTTTGAAAATAAACGTAATATGATGTAATTATGATACACAATCTGAGCTAAAATATAAAGGAAGTATTAGAAAAAAACTGAGAGTCTAAAATGAAGCCTGTGATAATGAATGTGAACAAATTGATTGCGTTTTGAATATATTTCTGATACAATGTACTCAGACGAAAAGTACCACACCGTACCTTTCTATTTTGCAAATAGGTTTACTATTCCGGGAAGAAAAATAAAATCTTTTGTAGTGAATTATTTACTATTGATGGTATATATTGAATGACCTTTTTCTACAACCGTTGTTATAAGATAGAAGACCTTAGAATTTGAAAGGGTCAAATTGCAACATTAATGAACGAGGTGATAAAAAAAAGAAACGTTGAATTTGGTCAAGTGTTATCTCAGGACAATTTCATTTTTAAACCCATTCGCCTTTTTAGTTATTTGTGGTGAAGGATTTTTTATAGGCATTTTTTATAGGCATGCTACATCTATGTACGCCCGTATCTGCTTATATTTGACATGCACGTAGTGTTTTATATGTGATGAAATATATATTTGCCTTACTAATAAGCTGTCGGTTTTTAAGATGTACGAAATGCAAATATTCGAATTCTTTTGCCTCAAAAGGAATTTGTTTTAAACGTTAGATAAAGATGCTAACTCAAATGAGACACAGGAATGAAAATTAACGTGTCAAAATTACTTGCAGTGCCAAGCGATGAATCGAGATCATATTCATTTCTGATGTGTGAAAATGGTGCTACGGTAACAAAATGTACTTACATCAATGAACTGAAATAGTTCCGTAATATCCCTACTACAGTGAATTATTATAATGTATTTAACGTTCTTAAAGGGTAGGTACGTGCACGATATCCTTGACAGTAAGGCATTAAAAGGCAATATTGTTGGCGACAACATTAATATAGGAGACAGACAAATAAAACTGGCTTGGCTGGAAAGATGTTCAACATGATCGGAGCGGAATGTTTCTGACCTGCGACCCCATATGAAAATAATCCTTATCCAGGTCAAACAAGCACGGATCCAGGTGCCTAAGTAATCAGATGTACTGGGTACAAACGATACAATAACTTGATAGTGACGGATGGGGTAAAGGGTATAAATTGCGCAGTAACATGTTAGTATGGGTCATTTTAACGATAAGTATAAGTTAAGGGACAAACCGAAGGGTCTTTCTTATTATCTGAACAGAGACTATTCTTTTCAGTAATAGACTCCAGAGAAATTGAACTCTGACATGAGACACCGACTGGAATAAAGACCAGCCATGACTGCAGCAGTCATACCATGGTGAATTTCAAAGAAAGTGAAAGAAATGTCATCATTATATGTTTATATCATAATGTTGTCTTCAACCATCTAGCAGCTGGGGTAGATGCTGCTGACCCACAACTTTCTTTATTGCTTCAGTTTGTGTTGAATATATTAATCAGCTGACTACAGTTATCACAAACTAACATCCCCATACTCCAAAATTAGTCGTGTACAGGTTTTATAAAAGCTACGTTGATTTTATCTCAAGTTTAATTTATAACGTATACATATCACCCTTTCTATGTGTTGTAGCTATTTTATTTTGTATGCTCAAATAGGATTCACCAGTCCTTAATGAGAAGGAACAAATATAACTATCATGGTCGTAAAACCGCTAAAGCAAACATGCAAATGTGTAATTGGGTTATTCATCTTAAGATACTTATAAAAATATTCGAATACATCCGTTTCAGAATTTAGTAGCAAAGTAAGAAAACAATAAGATGCATAATTATCTAATTAATTTATTAGACTCATAAGACAAAAACAAACAGCAATCAATGTATGAATGAAAGAAAGTGAGGACAAAGATTATATAACCGTTAATCAATTCAGCGTATAAGAATAATGTAAAGTAGCAGCAAAGATCTGTCCGTTTGCAGCGGTAACCAAGATACGAGAGCAACCCAGAAAGTTGTAGACATGATTCAACGACCACAATATATGAGAGCAACCCAGAAAGTTCTAGACACGATTCATCAACCATAAACATTAAGAATAATCAAACCCGTTAAAGATATCCTGATAATGTTGCCAATATGGACAGTTAGAATAATAATTCATTTTGAGGATATATTTCCCCATACTGTAGTTTCAAAAGTTTCTTTATACCAGCAAACAATTCAGTTAAAATGTTACATGTCAAATCGAAATCTAACATTACGATTTACAAGCACAGTAAATGGTTTCTTTTCAAGAGAAAACGAAGAGAGAATTTAAATTCAAGCAGTTATTCTGAAGCTAGTTGTCACATGAGTAACGAACGTACTATTGGCGTATAGGATAAATTGTAAACACTTTTTTGAAAATTAAGAAAAATATAATTGAAAACGTGTATGTTCATTGATCACAAATATTTTATATATTTAGCAAAGCAAGTGTATACATTTTAAATAAATAAACATTAAAAAGTACACCTTTTTCTTGAACATCAGGGACAAATATCTTTAAATGTATCCAGGACTAATAACATTGCTGATAAAACGTTGTTAGAAATATTTATAAAAGTCATGCGAGATAACCTGGTATAAAATAGTCAATACACAATCCATTTTAAAAACTTGCAATCTGCAGTTTCAGAACCGGGGATAGAAAAATCAGAAAGACGATAAAGTTCTGATCAATATTAATCAGTAAAATATAACAACAGTAATTCACAAACACAGAAATGCACACATTTGTGATGCATTATATTGTAATTGATTTCAAAGTTATTACAAATTTGTTACAAACATCTATTGGGTGACAAGGTTTGTGATGAATGTTTATGGTAAAAAAAGTCACTGCTTGTAATATTGGTCATTTACAGACACGAGACGCAGTCCAAGGTAAAATGTAAAGCAAGTATTAAACCGAAAATGCCACTGTAAAAATAAACAATGACAATTCACTGACAATAAAACCTGTGCCAACCATATTAACGTGAACACATTGTTTAAGTCTTTGGTGTATTTTTGACACACTGTGCTGAAATCAAAAGTACCAAACCTGAACTTTCTAATGTCAAAAGGGTCAAATAAAGAACGTCTTTGTAAGAATCGGAGATGGTCAAATTGCCGGATGTTATTCCACTTGAAATTCCAACCATTTCAAAACTCAGGCTGATTTTAATAGAAAGAGCCCCCACCCCCACCCCGAAAAAAGTTGAAAAGAAACAAGCCCAATTATTAATCTTAAAAGGCTACTGTCATAGGTGGAATCAACATATAACAATGTTGAAAAACATTGCTAGAGACGATAAATCAAATTATCTTCCAATGTATTTCATTCATGTACTAAGAAAAGAAAACGAACTCGAATCACATGATCATGATAATGTATTATTCAATTCTAGCAACACATTATATACTATCTATAAAGCAGCGAGATTTTAGCAAATTATACCCTTTCTCAAACCGTTTTAGTTAATATTCCCATCACCTGTTATCAAAAACTACATTCAAAGAATCTTAGTTGCTTATTACTGTTAATTGTTAGACAAGCATTTGATCCGGTCTACACAGGTATTATATCTTTCATAAATTTGGATTGTATGCATAGCACTACGTTTGTTTAAGGTCATATTTAAAATGCAAATCGCAATACATAGGCAATAATTGTGTTTCAAGTGATCCATAGTGCTTCAAGCCGCGATAACACAACGTGAATGACATCCTTCACTAGCCATATACCTCGCCAAAAAAAGTGAAGCAGGACTTCAACCAGACTATGCAACCCGACATCTAATTGGTTACACGTTACGATATACAAAGAATTGAGCAATTTAATATATTAATGTCTAAAGTTCACTTATTATGTTCGTGAAACCGGAGGAAAGTGTTCGAACGTAATAGCTCAGAATAATTAAATGCAAAAATATGCTAGATGTGCGTAAAGCATATTTAAAATCTAGTCATGAATATTATTTTAAAAAAGATTGAAAATTGCATTAATTTTTTGGCAAAATCCCTGTTTTGGGTGGTTGATGAAGCAAAATAGCATTCCGAACGCTATCAGAAACAAGATGAAAATGACGCCTCCCTAACAATTCATCTCTATTCCACCAAGTTACTGGTAATAAATCTCATCTAAGGGCCCGTTTCCTGTTTGATTCAATTGAGTTCATGACTTTTTAGCTTGAATATAAGTGCATATATGGAGATCACTATTGTTTCCGCCATCTCACTGCCATGAAAAAGTTCAATAATAGCAATGTGTTCATGTAAGGTTGGTTATATGACTCCTCTGAGACCATAATGAATTTGTATTCCCAGTCCTATTTGCTAAAATTGTTTGACACGGTCCGTACATCTTACCCAAAACATAAGTAACAGTCCTTATTATCAAATTCTTGTCCCATGTTTATAGAGTTATTTATATTTGATGAAATAAATATCTACATAAATTCTTAAATATAACCATCCAGCTGTATCTCAGAGTCACAGAAGGCTGTTACTCTTTACTGGATGGAAGATGGAAGCTGGCAAACTTGACCATCCCATATGCTTAGCCAAATATATTACAGTTTAACCAATTAATATGGCAAAGCTACTAATGCTTGAACTCATATCACACCATGGTGATTAAATTTGTAACGATTATCCACGCAACATTCAAAATTTATGTGCACATTTAATGAATATACTTAGCATTAATCGTAAGAAATATGTTGTGCTTAATTTAAATTTTAGAAGCTTTAACAACATATAATTCTCATAAACTATACTGATTATTGTCTCCTTTTTCCAGGCAATTTAAAAACAATAATATCCTTAAAAAAAAAAAATATAGTACTCAAACTCGGAGCGCCTTAAACTTAAGAATAAGATGAATATCTACTAAAAATGTTTATGAACACATATCATGGTGATAAATCTTTATATTATAAATCTAAAGAGGAAGAACAGCTATGGAATAATCTCACCCGCAAGTTAATATATTTACTTTGATTCTCTCCCATATACGTGTCTACTAGTACATAATGTTGCAAAAAATGAGTATCAAGTCCATTTCGGCGCAAAACTGCATGAATATTTTCTGAATATTTTCTCTCATTGTAGAAAGTTATAAACTATTTGTAATCATGAACATGCTGAGGATTATCTTTACACAAAATACTGTGTATCATTTTTGTATAATATATATATATATATATATATATATATATATATATATATATATATATATATATATATATATATATATATATATTATATACTCTATATACTATATATATATATATATATATATATATATATATATAACACAGATATTTCGCTTGGGTTACCAATATCAGAGCATATTGGTTTAGAACATATCTTTCCTGCGATTTTTTTAATATTCCTGCTATCTGATCTTGAATTCTCCAGTCTTTCCTGATATTCCTAGCACAAACTAAAGTTAATAATAAGTATGGAAATATTTCATACAAACGGTCTTTTGATCTACGGTAATAATTTACAACTGCATTAGGCCAAAGATTATGGCCACAACAAGTAAACATTATCGGTTCAATATAAACTCATGTAGTAGTGTCATGATGGAATTTTTGCCATTTTTGTTCCCGTTATCCCTGATTAACGTCGTAGCTCCTATCCCCCATGGCTTAAGCCAATTTTAGCGAGCAAACCATATACTATGTGCAACCCATCAATTATCAGCTTGAATACTCCACGAAAGTGAAATGGCCCATACTATGTGCAACCCATGGATTATCAGCTTGAATACTCCACGAAGGTGAAGTGGCCCAGGCAAGAGTCAGACAGTAACAGGCAAAACCGCCAAACAGATATTGTTTTTGTTTTTATTCAGCTTTTTTTTTTTTGGTCTGCAAAAGAAGCCCCCAAACGACCTCACATTCCAACATTTTTTTTCAACTACCTTGTAAACAACTGCAAAAAGAACAAAACAACTCCTGCGGCAACACGAGCAAAAAGTCTGACAATCCCAAACAAAAGCACAAACAACGATGTATATTGTTTTCCGTCCCCAGAACCAAAAGGCAGTGATAGTCGAATTGTTTTTCAATTGGAGAAACGACAAAAACCCAAAACATCTGTGTGCTACAAAAACTATTCGAGCGAAAGGACAACATGCATTCAAACGAATACATGCACGACAGCCACCATATATTTGTAGACGACCTATACCTTTCGACTTTTCTCTCCAATAACCAGATATCGTGTATGCGAGGAATTGCCGCACCGTCTCCAATGTTCGCGCACATGCATGGATTTTGATATGCAAAGTAGACACACCCGATATTCTAACTGAAACAAGCTATATCTACTGCTATCAAGGTTTTTGCAATCTCTATACCAGTACTGAATAAGTCTCTTTGCAATAGATACAACTGTGGTGGCCTGGACCAACCCGAGATGGTACAACACCTATAAAACTAATACAGATTCGTACTAGAAGGAAAGGAAATTCCGTCATTCGTGTTCTAGATATCTTAAATAGTGTCGGAAACAATTGTCTCACAAGTCCTCTGGAAGACGTCTCTGCTGGATCCTCGAATTGTATACTATGTTGTAGAAAATTGTACTACAAATTTGTATGCTAGATGGATTGTGTTGATGTACAAAAAACGCTTGGAAACACTGTACCAATTTTCTGCAAATCTCCAGGTGAATCTGAAGTTGAAATAAGAAATACAGGATAACCATGCTAATTTGCATATAAACATGTCTCATGTTACACTGCGCAGTTGATGTCTCTTTAGCTGTTATGAGGAATAGTTAACTCTCGTCGGACTGTTTAGTCGGGGTACTGGTGTAAGTGATGCCGATAGTTCGAGGTCTGATACTGGTAACTCGGTGTGAGCTGTCAAAGGGTTGGGGCCAGTGGGTCTGGGGAGTAGGGAGGTTCCCAAGTGATCCTTTAAAAGGTTTGGAGAAGCTGACTACTCGAGATCATTTCTAGACCATTCATTCATAAATACCAAATCGGAAATATTCGATCGCCTCTGCTGGATGTCACGACATGATAGCGATCATCTATACTGATGTAATAAATGTAAAACTGTATGAACTTATAATTAAATATCATATGTGTCATAATCAAATGAGAGATCATATGTACCAAAAAGGCATCATACATGCTGATGAACTATTCCAAAACACATGTGTTGTTAATTACATACACTGATCGCATGTATTTATAAATCCATTTATGAAACATATATTTTGCAAGTAAATGTGTGAGATAGGGTGTCAGAGACACAATTAACACACACACACACACACACACACACA
>JAECUM010045590.1:0-19670 GCA_016617855.1 Megalonaias nervosa
TGGACCTTTGAGTGTGCCATTTTTAACTGGTGGAAGCAAATGGGGGACCTTACTAGAGGAGAGATATCTTGGAACCAAACTGGTAGCCAGATTTTATGATAAAGGATCAAGCCAATGACCTGACCAAGCTTATGAAAAGAAGTTTAATCTGGCACTAACAGGAACTGAAGGAGGAGGTATGTTCTGCAGCAGTAGCTCTGAATTGGGTTGTTGCTTTGACTGGGGCTGTGTGACTTTAAAGAATTTAGTCAATGGGCCCAGAAAGCTGTAAGGACGACTTAACTTGTTGGCTAACTTAGAAGAGCAAGAAGCTGATGCAATTTTGCAGTGTTGATAGTCTCTCAAATCCAGAGTAGCTATGGTAGGAATGAACCCTCCAAAGAAAAAGCCTCTGCATCGAGGCAGGAGGGTTGTGGAGAAAAACCCATAGAAAGTTCTTACTGTGCACTACTAAAACCATGGAAGTGTCCAGAGTATTATCCCAGTGAAGAAGCTCCACTGATAAGGCCATAGACAAGGACAATACATGCCCAGAAGTTTTTGCCACTGTTTCCAATGAATGATGGAAAGCCATTGGTGACAGTGATTCCTCCTTCAACAGGGAATACAAGGCTGCTGAAAAAGAGGTAAGCATGCAAGTCTATGGTTAATAGTGACATAGTCTTTTGTTCTAAGGATTCTAGTGGTTTCACTGCAAGACAAACTCAAGTCCCAATATAAATACCCACTTGAGCCACTTCAGCATCCAAACTGGAGGTTTAGTGGGACAAACACAGGTATGAATCTTGCAGCAAGATGCAGCAATCAAGGGTCAACACATGGGTGGGGGGGCAGACCATCCTTTACATTGTCTAGCAAGGCTTCACCCTCGCTAAATCTTTGAGAGAGTTCATTTAATCATAAATGAGTGAAGGAAGAGCAAGAAATATGGTTGAGAGTTTGCCCCAGAAAGTTTTTCCAAACTGAAAAAAAAATTTGAGTCACCAGAACCTTAAGGTTTGTGACACAGACTGCTGAGCATGAGGCAGTAAACCTCATTTACCACTTTATTGAATGACCAGGATTCCTCCTGCTCTGCCCCTTAACCAAAAGGTGAGAAGAGACAGGGGACTCCAAGGGAGAGAGCACCACATCAGCATCTTCTGTGTAAAAATTTATGGCTTCAATGAGGACAGAAAGGACATCCTCCTCCACTCTCTCCTAGGAGGCAGGACTACATGACCCACTTTCTGTTTTGAGAGAGACTTGGGGTGAGTTGGGCGAGAAACTTTAACTGGTAACTCCTCCCATGGAGTTAATAGACTGGTTATAGCATGGGCTCTGCTGATGGTTTAGGGTGACTCTGTGCATGCCTAGAGTGTTTTGGTTAAGAAGATCTATCCTTCTCCCCTCTTCTTAGACCCAGCCTTATAAGGCAAATGTACATCCATGGCCCACAGGCATGACCTCACTATGATGTGAGCCTTGTTGAGAAGTCCATGGCTGCATGTAGGGAAAGGGCCAATAGCTTCCTTACAGTGGAATGCCCCTCATTCCCTAGGGATTTAGAGGGATAAAATTTAGGGGGAATGCAGATTGAAGAGATGGGGACATGGCCCACTCAGTCAGGGCATAACCCTAATCTTTAAGAAGAATACAGCACACAAGATAATTCACTTGCTGACTCAAAAGCTGTGGCTAATCTCCATTAAATAAGCAATGTTGAACATTGCAACATGAAGAACAAACAAATAATGAAGGGCACAAGCAAAGCATACATAGCAAATATGTGTTGGGTTCCCCTACAGGGGTAATCCAGTGTTCTGGAAGTGTCTTGTTCATCCTCATAGGAAGACAAATTTTTCGTGGAGTATTTTCCTCCCAGAAAACTACAGGCTATGCAACAGCAACAGTTATAGTATTACTGTTATCAAATGTAATTTAAGGGATATGCATTTAGTTTGGATAAACTAATGCAATCAAACCTCTTTTGGCAGTCACTTCTGGGAAGCAAGAAAAGTGGCCCTAAAAAATGATGGGATATTAAGAAGGTAACCTTTTTATATGTGTCAAGTAATAGCTTTGGAAAAGTATTTGCTGAAGACATGTCTCTTCACAGACATGACCTCTGAGGCAGATTCAAAAGTAATTTCATTTATAAGGTGTAAATTATATATATTCTACAGTCTGACTATGAGTTATCAAAATTGTGCAACCTATATGAAATTTTAAACAAAAATTAAGTGAGGCCTTAATAACACAGAGATATTAGCACACTCTATTAGGGGCTGGATAGTGCAGAGGTTTAGTATCAATTTCGGTTTCAAAACAACAATATTTCTATCATCGGATGTAATTTGGTAAATTAAAAAAAATAAACTAATTAATGTGTCAAACTGCACACAAGAATACTGACACAAATAATGACCCGATGAAAACCAGAAGCTATATGCAACATACGGAGTTGGAGTAGATGCATTAGTGACACTATGCCACAGAAGTCTCATGTTTTATCAATACAATATGACAAAAATTTGTGACAATATGAAATAACCTTACCTGTATAATAAATATATATACAGACATGGTTATTTGGTGGAACGTCATTGTCACAAATTTTCATCATATTTGATTGATACAAGTTATCACGCAATACCTATGGCTAGTAGGTTACAATTAAAATAAACGGCGATGACAAAATTCTCCAAATAATATAACTGCCTAGTAAGTTGAGTATAGATTTTTTAATCATTTTTTTAAGTGTATGGGATTATATAATTTTGATTTGGATCATAACTGTTCCAGTAAATAAAGTGTGGTTAATAATAATGTGTTAAAAGCTGAAGCCAATGTTGATCAGAGATTACCTGTACTAATAATCTAACTTTATCTTTCTTTCAGATCAGACAGCAGAAAAGTAAAATAATTAGATGATGTTGGTAGGTTAAGGAAGAAAATTTGATAACTGTAGGATCCTATGGCCAAGATGGAAGAGACATTAAGTAGACTGCTGCAGCAATGTGAAAGATTCAAACAGTGATCGGATGGAACAGCTCAAGTCGCAGATGGAGACATTCAGTAATGATAATAGGTGGGATGTGATTAAATTGTCAGCCCTGAAGATCTTCACAAAAGTAGAGTTATTTAACAGGTCAGTCTTGGTGAAAAAGTCATGAGAAACCCCAAAGACAGCCCTTTGATGTGTGAAAATTAAATAAGCTTGAACAACTGTGTAAAGGGCCAAATTTCTGTCGATCTATCAAGAAAACATTAAGTTGGACACGTGTACGATTAATTAGATTTATGGAGACCTGCACGAGTTTAAATTGCCATAATGCACGGATTAGTACAGTCTCTGTCACGAGTTTAGCGATTTTTGATTAAGGCTACATTTGTTTAAACTGAACAGGATAGGGGTCAACTTCTGATCTGTATGGAAAACTGTCATTTCTGAAAGTTACCAGGAATCAGTTGGGTAATCAATGTTTGTCAGGCGAACTGCATTGTTTGAGCCTAGTTCAGGTGGGAAATGTATTTAATTCAGATTGGTTACGTTGTGGAAAGGGGGGCGCGATTTCCTCTCGAAAACTATCAGTTTAAAATGTGTATCGCAACGATTTTAAATCAGTCTGCACTATTTTCTACGAGAGAAATTTTGGCAGTTAGACTCCGGGCTGATATAGAAGATATTCACCTGTAATTATCATCCAAGAGATTAGATGTCTGGAAATAAATCTATGGAACAATTCTAGCAGTAAAGCTTGAAGAGAAAAGGTATTTTGCAATCGTCTCATGTAAATTCTTTGATAACACGATTTGTTGATTTATTTGCTTATATTCGTAGATCCATTCTCTTGATATGATTACAATTATGTGATGATTTGTTTGATTTATTTGCATGAATTTATTTGTAAATTCGTAGGCTTAATTTTCTTGATATGATTACAATGATGCGAGTTCATCGATATGAATGAGCACAATGATATTCTTTATATATGTTGATGAATCGTTTGATTGTTTAGTCTCGATTGTTATAGGTAAATATGTACCTAGAATTTCATGCCTTACTTTAGTTGATATGAGTACAAGAATTCGTGTAAATTCTCCGATTTAGATAATGTCACATATGATAAAGACCTGAATGCAGATTGACTGAAATTAACATTTGTGAACCATGTAAAATTAATGTTGTACACCATTTAGTGAGGTTTTATATAGGCTAGAGACTTGAATGTGTATCCCATGGATTGTGACCTGTAAGGAATTTCAGTCAGTCATTTGTGTAATGTCCGCCAGTAATTGAAATAGTCATTGGGAGTACATTAACCTTAGGGAGCTAGGTTTGTATGGCCCGCATTGTTTTGGTAAGACCAGATGGCCGTAGGATCTGTTTGAATTAAGATAGAATTTATCTGATATTAACAAGAAAAGATTAGGAGCTCTTCTCAGGAGGGGTATACAGCAGAACACTTAGGGTGTCGTTTGTTTACTTTTGCAAGGTGAGAATTTGTCCCACCAAGGATTCTACGTGACGTATCACGAACTTGCAAGCCAAAGTGACCACACAAGCTGGACGACTAAAGACAGCAATACACCTGAGAATTTGGAAAAAGGGGAAAGTGAAAGGACCCAGACTTACAGGCAAAGGAAGTCAAAGGAACAGTCGGAGAGATTGGACTGATGCAAAAACTATCAGGTTATGAATCTGTACAAAGCAGTGTTCAATTTCACTCGGTTTGATGATGATTTAAATTCTATCGCTTAACAGATCAGCTATTGTAAAAGCATATTTGTATTCTGAAACTCGTTTGAAAATTTGAATCAAGGAAGTGTATCTTACTAATGTAATGTATTATTACAATTGCTTCTGAATTTGATTGTCTATGAACTTTTGATTAAATTTTATGGTTTGTACATGTACGGGGCTCGTGTCTTTTTGTTCTATATACCTCAGATCTTTATCTATTCCACCTGTAAATTTCACAACTTCTATTGATACTTACTCACTCCGGGCAAATTATACCGTAGGCAATCACCTCTAGATAACGACAACCAAACCCATGACACCCACCCCAACAAAGCTGGGAGGGGAGTTATGACAAACTGGTTAGACACAAATGAACCCAGTTCATGAATAAGTCTTGAACAGTTCCAGTTCATGAATTGTTCATGATCATTTCACAGGGATTTCCTTATGTAGGTTGAATTCCCTTAGCTGGCGTGCACATCTAAAAAAAGATTTTCTCTAGAGACCAAAGTTTTCTTAAAAGAACACAAAAATTAACATACTTAATCACTGATGATTCATTATAGGCTGTAACATCAGTGACACTAACAGGCTGTAGCATCATTATTGATTCACTATAGGCTGTAGCATCATTATTGATTCACTATAGGCTGTAGCATCATTATTGATTCACTATAGGCTGTAGCATCATTATTGATTCACTATAGGCTGTAGCATCATTGACACTAACAGGAAAAACTCAATATTAGCAAGCTTTGATCACATCACCACAATTACTGATTCCACCAAATGCCTAATTACTAATTCCACCAAATGCCTAATTACTGATTCCACCAAATGCCTAATTACTGATTCCACCAAATGCCTAATTACTGATTCCACCAAATGTCTAATTACTGATTCCATCAAATGCCTTATGTTACAGAAACATTCTTAATTATTATGTCCTACAGTCCAAATTCATGATAGTACGAATTGTCTAAACCAGTTTTGTGTCCCTCAAAAGTTAAGATTATGAGGCGATAGAAAGACTGTTTACTGTTACACTGTTCAATGGTAAAAATGTGCTGTAAATATAGTGAGGCAGGTTAAATATCAAAACTACATTTATTCCAACAATAAAACCCATGACCTCTCTGAAGTTATATGAGGGACTGTGCTAATACAAAGGTACTTTAAACTAAGGTATTACTTGTTTGTACATCTACCATGTAGAACCCCATTTTTGGTGTTTTACATGGATTAAAGTTGTCCAGAAAACTTACTCTGATATGGCCCTCTGGGATAGATCTTCAAGGTCACAGGGGTCAAACAGCTGGGTTTCAGTTAGTCCAAAGTGCTGCAGGCAGGCATTACGAAAGACATTGATATTATCCTGAAACAGAAATTTAAAAAATAGTTTAACATTTAAGAATGTCAGTGCTGTCTAGTAGTTTAACCATTTGCAGCACTTAGACCCATGATAAACTGTCTGCAACACTGACACGACATTTGTAAATTACACAATGGTCCATTTTACTTAATGTTAACAGGAATTACAGTTCTACAAGTTTCAACATTTCCCCAGTTGGATTGCAGCTGGTAAAATAAATACGGCACTCTGTCATTATAAAATCAGCTTCTGTTACAAGGCGAGTATGGTCATGAATATTATTTATTAAATGGTTCTAAATTTAGATATATTATGCACTTCCTTATAAAGGCATCTCCCGCTGCTGATATCCTAAAATTTCCAAATACTATAATAAAAGAACCCCTTATAGAAGGGTTCTAATGACTTATTTGTATAATGAACAAACCATACAAATGGAAATTTAATTTCCAAAAAGAATAATGTGAGGCCAAAATGTATGAGCCATGATGTTGAGGATTATCTTGATCATGTGATGATGTAATGGTCTATGTTACCCTTAAAAATGACCACTCATGCAGTCAGGATCTGAAACCCAGTTTGCAGTGAGATAACATTTATGTTTACTAAGTAATTCAAAATAAAAGTTCCATTTTTATTTCTCAAATGTAACTATATAATCATGAATTAATCACCTTTATTGCCGGGTGTCAAGAAAAGTCATACATTAAAGGAAAAACAAAGATTCAATCACACAATTGCATCATTGTGTAACAATGCAACATTTAAACATGCAAATGGCTTAGTTTACTTTACTGCCTGCAAACTATTAAAAAATTGGTAAACATGTCAATGAACATGCACTTATGCAGGAACTTCAATTAAATTATATATTTTCATAGCTTTGCATATGAGGATTGTTTAGTAAGATTTTTTTGTTCTTTCTTTTTTGTATCTACCATGATTTTCACATTGAATGTGGCATTGCTCTGTGGAAAACAAGAGCCCCTCGAAGGGACTGATATTCTACTGGTCAAACAGAATTTCCAGGAATTCAAGCTGCTGAAACCATCTCTGATACGGTTCACCAAAAACAAGATTTTCAAATTAACTGCTCTGGTAGATACATTGATTGTCAGCTTGGCACCATTTTCTTTAGGACAAAGCACATATTAGAAGTCTTTTGGTGAAAATCCCATGTCGTAATGATCATCCATTCGGGGAAGGGTGTTTGTGGCAACAAGATTTTAAGACAGTCATCATGGTAGCAATATTGAATGTACAATTGACACCATTTTCTTTCAAGACCAATTAGGTGTAATAAGAAATCTGCTACTAAAAATTCTATCTTGATATAGTCATCCTGGATGTTGGAGAAGCTATAAGGCAAAAACACAAAATGTGCATTTACCATACACTTGGTTTTATAATTAGAGTAGGTAAGTTTTTTTGTGTTTTTTAAAACATTACATGTGTATTATAATGATTATTATATCCAATGTAAGCATTTGAAGTACTGGGCTAAACCAGCTCAATTAGATGAACAAATCAATTTTGGGAATATATAAAAAAATTTATTTCTTTATTTTTAATATTGGGGAAACATTATATATATATATATATATATATATATATATATATATATATATATATATATATATATATATATATATATATATTATAATATTAGTATATTTAATGTACAAAGTGCTTCAAGTACTGGGCTAAACCAGATGTACAGATAAATTTGGGAATTTTTTTTTTTAACCCTGTGGGAAAAAAGTGCTAGGGTCAGCAACAAAAAGTAGGGACAGTTGGCTGACTGGAAACACACATATTTTTTATTTTTGACTAACAAGATTTTCAAGATAGCCATTGTTCTATCCATATTGGACCCCAGATCATTACCATTTTCATTTAGGACTAACTAGACATCATAAGAAGCCTTTCCATGAAAAACCATTTTGATATGACCACCCATTCAAGAAGAGTAGCTATAACAAAATTTCCAAAATGGCTGCCATGGTGGCCATACTGGATTTCCATTCAGCACTGTTTTCATTTAGGCCAAACTAGACATGATAAAAAGGCATTAAGTGAAAAACCCATGTTGATATAACCATCCATTCAGAGCCCCTACGAAAACAAATTCATGACTTCATGAACAATCATGAACTGTTCATGAATGTTCATGAACGTTCTTGAAATGTTCATGATCAGTTCATCATTTGAGTTCATGAACAAATATTCATGAAAGTTCCTCACCTAAGTTCATGAACACTTCAAGAATTCTGCATGATCATGAACACAATGATGAACTTTTATGAACTATTATAATATCTTTGAAGTTCCTGAAATGTCATGAACTTGCTTCATGAACAATTCAAGTACTTTGATGCACCACCAAGATATTTCTTCAAAATGTATATGAAATTTCTATATCATTATATTCACAGAATGTTTATGAAAATTCATCATACAAACTTCTCACAATATTAGTGAAATATAAATAAAGTTGAATATTTTTTTTAAATGATACGATACTGTATAAATGTTCATAGAGATCTTTTATTCAATACTTGTGTACTTAACCTGAGTAATTCTGGATTAATATGGGAAAATATTTTCTGGCCAGCATGAACAAAATGTACTTGCTATAAAAGCTTTCAATTACTTTGTTCTAACTTTTTTGTCCATTACTGTCATAAACTGCATATTTTATTGACTTTGTCACTGGTTGCCAAGTTGCCGTAAAAACCGAAATATGTAAACAACAATTATCCTGATTGGATGACTGTGAAAGAAGATGTGATATGATTGGTTAATATACATGCGAGATTTCAGCAGCTGAGCCTCCTTTTCCCCCACAAACGAAAGAGCACACAAACGGTTCTGCAACAAGTAAAAATCTCGAACAAAAAACGTGGACTCCCGGGGAATGGACAGATGAGAATATTTTCAATATCATTTCTTTTAAGTACGTAGAAGTGCAGAGAATCGATTATGAAGAATATGAAGGAACTGACTTCGTGAGAGCAAAATTAGGCAGAAAAGCATACACAGCCAGGATCATCAAAATTACGGTGAGTATCTTTTCCTTGGTCATTCATGATTATTTCAGTGGGAGTTATATGGATATTTTATTGGTTTTTATATGTCATCATATTAGTTTTAACTAAACTAATATACATGATTTTTTTCAGACCCAATTTAAACTTGCTCTTCGAATTTTTGAAAATCACTAAACATTATCATACCCCCCCCCCCCTTTTCGATCTCGATACCAGACGCGGTACTGCATCTACGATAGGAATTTAGATGTTCGGTATCGTTTTCTGTTTCATGACATCACTATTTCTATCATCTAATGTAATTTGGTAAATTAAAAAAAAACAAAAAAAAAACTAAAACTAGTTAATGTGTCAAACTGTACACAATACAGATGCAAATAACGTGATGAAACCAGAAGGTAAGTCTTAGGAGCTACAATAAGACAATTTTCAAGACGGTTGCTGCATTTTCATATTGGATGTCAAAAATTGACTCCAATTTCATTAAGGATCAACTAAGATATCCTAATAAGTCTTTTAGTGCAACACCATGTCGATATGACCATCCATTCTTTTGCAGTAGTGATAGCAAGATTCAAGATGGCACCTGGGGTAGCATATAGGATGTATAAAACAACATGTTCATCTAGGATCAACTAGACCATGGGGTGAATGTGTGTTAAGTTTCATGGCAATCCTTCAAGTAGTTTAGAATTTGCAATAATAAACTTGTGCTAATGGACAGATAGATGAATGTCAGATGACAGACAACACACCATCACATAAGCTCTTCTGGTCTACGACCAGTAAGGTAATAAAATACTGAAGTTGGTCAGAGTGTACATTACACAACAAATTGATCTGCTGATAATGATAACAAAAATGTCTCCAACCTACAATATTTATCTTTAAAGAAATATGTGTTAACAGAACCTTTGAACATAATCTTTTAAAGAAACACCATTTCATGTCTGTAAGCAACCGCATAGTTTCTGAGTCATGGTATAAGTAGATCATGAGAAAGCATCCCATGTCCAGGCAATGCTTCCAGTTTCATTGTTGATTTTTTCATCACAAATGTATATGTACATGAAGTAAGGATTATCACTCCAATCCTATATATATTTTATAGAAAGTGTGTCATATATTCAACAAAGACACATCACAAAATGCTTCCTGTCACAATATGGGATAAATGACATACAGAAAATGAAACAATCACAGAGTAAGGTATGACATTCACATAGCAATAGCTATAAGCTATTCAGTAAGTATGGTGGGTAGATAGGGTGATAAGTTCGTATTTATTAAATGGCATCATTTTAGTTATTGTAAATGATGCACACATTTAGGCATTCTGGCACATATTGCAGCCTTATCACTGTGATGCCTCGTGTACTAGCAACTCCGAAGATGAGGAACAAAACAAAATCCAGCTGAGCCTGGTCATGGTATCAGATTAAAGTGACCTCCATAACTGGGATTTTACTCCAATGGAAAAAGGTTTTCCAGAATGGCATTAAGCTCAGACAAATCACACACAAGATCAACTCATAAATAGGCATAGGTCTCACTCATTATTAAAACAGTCCAAGATCTTAACAATACAAGCATATATTCCATTTCTGATCAAAATCAGATAACAAATACAACTTCCGCAGTGGTAACAAGCCAATCAGAAGCAAGATCTCATCTTTAATATGCATGGATCCTACTCATTTTGAAACCAAACCAGGAACTTAATGAAAGAAGGTCATATTTCAAATGTGATCAAATTCAAATCATAAATATGGCTTCCAGAATTGAAACAGGCTGAACCAATCTGATGCAAGATAACTTCATTAGCATATATGGATCTTGCTCATCACAGAACTCAAATTACAAGCTAGATAAAATTATGCTTAGAAATACAGCCTCAAGGGTGGAGTGGAAAGAAACTCAGCCAACTAGATACAAGATCATTCTCTCATTAATATGCATGGATCTCACTCCTTATTGAACTTGTCTCAGATCATAATGATGTAAGCATGTGTTCCAAGTCTGACCAAAACCAGCTAAGAAACATGGCCTCCATTCAGTAACAAGGTTAGCCAATCAGATACAAGATCACCTCATTAATATGCATGAATCCTGCTCATTATTGAGCCAGTCTAAGATCTGGATGATATAAAACCCATATACCAAATCTGACTGAAATGAGATCAGAAAGATGGACTCTAGTGTGGCAGCTAGCAACTGTTGACAGATGGACGTCACATGATGAATATAGGGACGTATCATAACCTCACTTAGCCTTACAGCCAATTATTGTCACCTAAAATGCAGACATTTTGCCTGAGAACATATGTCAGTTCAAGCAGATATACAGTCTAACTGTCATATGTACTGATGAAATGAAATCGATAAGAACTCTCCTTTTTAGCACAATTTAGGTCTGGTGTTTTCCTATAAGAGTTGAAACTGGAAGCTACCATAACTAAAAAAGTAGAAGACAATATCTGTATAATGTGGAATGATAATGTTATTGAAGACGAGTCACGGTTTTTAAAAACTACTAGCTTTCAGTTTTGATGTGAAAAACTACTTAAAACTACTGATTTAAGTTTGATACATTACCCCGACTTTAATGTGCAATGACTAATGCAGAAATATCCAAGACAGAAATCTCAGTTTAATTCTTAATGGACAAATTTACTGTTCAGATAAGCTAATGATGCACGTTTTGTAATGTGTCCATGCATCATTGAATGTTACCTTGTTCATATATTTAAAGTGACTTGCATTTCCCCTGGTCCCAATGTTTATTATGAATTTCATGTTATTACTGTATTAATGAAAAGCTTTTGTAGTGCTATACTGTATAAAACATATATAACTTTAACAAATCACTGCTGTTATGCATCAGAAATTTTTGGTAAAACTGGTAGTGCAAGTGAGAAGCATGAAGCATACAGGGGTTATCACTTGATTATTGAGGAACAGTAGAACTTTATTTATCCGTCAGGGTGCGGAACCGAGGCCATGATGGATATGAGAACAGACAGATAATAGAAAATGTACATTAAAAGTATTATACAATAGACCAGGTCATCAAAAAATCATAATATCTACATATGTACATGTACCTGTTTTTAATATTTTGATGTACAATGCCCTGATGGTTAACAGAGACTGACGGTAAATCGGGTGCCAGATAATCGAAGTTCTACTGTATATGAAAACAATATCCACTGCAAAAAAAACAAGGAGTGGATATAATTTTCTTTTTCTAACTATACAAATTAAGTCAACCAAACTTTTATATTGGGATTTTTTCTTACTTTCAGAAATATAATCAAAAACATAAATATGAATGTTCATTCCATGATCATTGACAGTTCTTGCAATATGAATAGACGTAGGTCATAGATCACACATCCACATTACAGTGTCACCATATTGTGTGCCATCATGTTTCACTGTTCCATTGTTTGACAAGTTGTACATTTCAAGTACTTGACATGCAAAATATCATGATTCTCATTACCTGTCTGAAATGAACAAATAATGCATTTGTTTGCTGGATGCAGCATCGTAAACAAGCATTAAGAACCAGCAAATCTGCATACCACATGCCAGCAAAGGAAAACAGTCATTTGAAAATTAGCCTTTTCTTTTCAGCTGTCACAGGTAACATTTTTGTTTCTCAAAATAAAACACAAGACCATGTCCTGTTGTTAAAGCAATTTTAAACATCAGCTGATGGCAAGATGTCAGCTTGAAATTAACTTGTGGAGCAAAGACCAAAGTGCAGATCGTGTCATTATGCAATGTTCTGCATTGATTTACTACATATGAAGAAGGGGGAGCAAAATATTTTAAATACTTTGTAACTTTGTTTCTTTTACCTCGAGTGTGACTCAAACTCAACTAAAGTGCCTTGCCTAAAGACACACCAAGATATGATATGATGGTTAAGATTCAAATCTGCACCCTTTCTTTCGCACAGCCAGCTCTCTAAGCACTATGTCATTGCAGCTCCTTTCATTGGCAATCAATAAACACATGAAAATTGTACAAAAGAGTCTATCAAAAATATTGACCTGCTTGGGATTGAACTTTCTGTATATTCTGAAAGGCAATCGAGTGAAACAGAAATGAGGTATGTTCTTCCTATTTGTACAAATCTGAATGCCCTAATCTGTTCAAAAGTCATTTAAATTTTAGAGACTTAATTCAAATTTAGGTGATTCATTAATTATAATTATTGATTTGCTATAAAAATGAATCCAATAGATTAATGCTGAAAATTAATAATAAAAGCAACCAAACACAATAAAAACAATATATATATATATATATATATATATATATATATATATATATATATATATATATATATTGTAAGGGTGCAAATTTCTGTCAATCTACAAAGAGCACATTAATTTGGGCAGGTGAACAATTAATTAGATTTATAGGGACCAGTGCATATTAAACCGCCATACTGCAAGGATTTTTAATGCTTGTGTCACGAGAGTAAGAGATTCTTAATTAAGCATTCATTTATTTAACAGTCAGACAGACTGGAAGGAAAAGGTTCACTTCAATCTTGTATCGGAAATGTCAGATTTGAAATTTTCCAGAATCAGTCTTTTGGAAATCTTGAGATCAGGCAGACTGCAATTTTGGCACCTAGTTATAAAAGGCGGGAGATATATTTAATCAGGATTGGTTATGCTAAATAAGGGGCATGGTTCCCACACAAAATTTCTTGGTTTTAATATGTCCCATCACAAAATTTAGTCAGTCTACGTTTTTCTGCAAGAGAAAACAAATGTAGGAGACTCTGAGTTTGAATTTAGAAGAAATTCACTCGTAAAACAATCATCCAAGGGACTGGACGTCTGGAAAGTCGACAGACACAATTTTGGCGGTAGAAGCGAGCAAAGCTTGAAAGCACAAGAGGAAATAGCTCCACTGACGAATCCACGTACCTACTTGTCCAAATATCTACATACCACGTACTTACGTATCCACCTACCCACACGAAGTTCGAGGGTCGAAAGAGGCGAGACAATAGAGAGTTTGGGGAAGAGAAAAGAAAAGTGGAAAGGACCAAGAAGAACAGCCACAGTGAAGTTAGAATGAACCATAAATAAGCAGGTTATGAAGTTGTACAAGGCAATGGCTTCAATTGTTCACTCGATTCTATGATGAACCAATTCTATCATTTAAAACAGATCGGCTATTTATATAAGTATATTTGTGTTTGAAATTCGGTGATTGATTTATTTAAAAAAGAAGTGCATCTTCCTAATGTAATGCATTATCACGATTGTTTATGTAATTGATTAAATTGTTATTTTTTCATGTACGGGGGCTCATGTCATTCTGTTTATATATCTGCTCAGATCTCTATCTATTCCACCTATAAGTTTCACACTTTATATTAATATTTACTCAATCCGGGCAATAACACTGAAGGCGATCACCCTCTAGATAACGATAACCCAATAAAGTGGACACCTTGTAAGAAGGTACAATCCATCAACCAACCAACACCACCCCCAACAAATACACACACACACACACACACACACAGAGCCAACCTATCCTAATGGTCACCTTCACTCAGCAATCATCTGTTCATAATGGCCATTCTAATATCCTTCCTACCAAAATCCTACATAAATGTCCTGTATGTAACGTACACCTGCCTTCTGTTGCCAAGCGATTCCTATTGAAACAATGTTTTTTCTCCACCTAAAGTAGTCACTCACATGTATCTATAACAGTGACCTCTCAGTCTTTTGCTTCAGGAGGAAGGTATTGTTTAGATAAACATATAAAAGAAATTGTGTGTACTTAATGCATATGCTGTATATATGAACAAAAGTGAACATGGGTTTCATGACCTTGTACACTCTTATCCAAGGGTGGTTCATTGTTTGCATTGGCTATTTAAAAATACTGAGTTTGGGTCACCCAATGCTGCACAAGCAAAGTGTTTACATTGAGAAAACCGATTCCCTAAAGTTCTTTGGCCGTGGATTGCACCATGACCAGGGTACTTAAAAAGTCAAACTGTATTATCACAAGACAACACTCAGAAGCTAGATGTCCACTTTATGGGAGCAATCTTCAGTCAAATAGATATGTGAAATATAAACTTGCATTCCTTTTTCACTATCCATGTTATGCAATAGAACTGTTTGATACAGTGCATGTTTTAGCATTTATTCTAAAATGTACATATAAAAAGACCTATGTCATATAACATCACGCTATTAGGTAGACTATAGCCTGTTCAGAGTTAGCCATTTTATAACCAAACAGGTCTGCTGGGAATAGGGAGGCTCTTCATCAGGAGCAGGCAAACAAGCACCCATGGGCCAGATCCAGCGTGCGACTTGGTTTTATCCACTTATTTACAACATAGCGTGTGGCTTTAAAAATCACTTATCCAGCCCAGGCACTGGAGGAAGCTGCCATGGTCTGCTCTTGAGGGATCCTTAGGCAGAATGGCAGCGGCATGCCATGCATGGTGGCTCCTTGACCATTTGATGAGCGCTGTGGAACAGGAAATACATCATAATCATCAACTGAATGTCACAAGTTATGTATGTTCTGATATTAGATCAAAATATTCAATATCACTATATGAGTGAAACATTACATATATATCTTACTTGTGGGTAAAACATTCTTCATATTTTTGTACAGATTCCATACTTTGATGACAGAATGATACCTTGTTCATTGTGGTGTCAACTGTTACTTTGATACCCATAGTGACAGGTGAAAGATTGTTCATTTTTGTGTTTATATTCTATACACTGATCATCCCTGGTGATAGATCTATATATCAATCATATTTGTTTATAAGTTCCATGCCTTGATTCTTGTTTGATTACTTATTTAAGTTATCTGTTCTGATTAGTTCCAGTTAGGAATGATATCATTTCCTTATATCAGTTGTTTAACTATGAGAACATCATTCTTTAAAATCCATTGTTGGACAATATGTGAATGAGCTTGTTTTCAGATCCTTTCGTCATTCAATAACATTATAAATGAACATCTCATTCATGACATTTCTTTCAACATCTTCACTAAAATCTAATCCCAACCTGAGCTTCATCCTGTTACAAAAGGAATATCAAGTTAATCAAGGTGTAAACATTTCTTATCTCATACTCCAGTCAAGCTGGCAAAGATGACAATATATCAGAATCAAAAGTGAGGCAGTTTATATCATTGGGGTAGAGGGTCAAAGTAATTTGTTTTTGCTGGATGGTAGTTAAGGTAGTTGTGTTAATTGGCAGCAGAAACGGAAGTAACCCTTTATGCCAGTGAGCCAGGTATAGTTAGATATATGTATATATTTCCCTATGAATTAAAACTATCTCATCTGAAGAAAAAGTTTGTCTTTGAGATGAGATATGACTTATATCCACTTTCATTAATGTCAGGGGTCATTCAATATTCAAAATGTGTCTGTAAAGGCAGGTCAAGTCTCAGTTTATAGGTCATAAAGAATTGCCATACACAGCCTTTCTTGATTTCCTATTCATCACAGGCTTGTCACATAAGCCAACAATCTTTTCATTTCAGAGTTGAGCAATCCAGATATTGTTTTTAAAAGTGTGAACCATCTAGATTTGTGTAAATCTTAAGATGGTGATGATTTCTTTATACAATGGATTCAAGTGTGAAGGATATAGTAATTATGTGTGGAACGTACATTTGGGACAGAACAACATAGATGTGTAATTTATAATTTTGCTGTACAGTGCACACAAAACAATCTCGATGATATAATAATAATAATAATAATAATAATAATAACATTATTATTATTATTATTATTATTATTATTATTATTATTATTATTATTATTCTGTAAATGGTATTTGATCAAAAATCAATTTTAAAACGTGAACATGTCTGTAAGGGCCAGTTTTGCCTTTCCCCATGAGTAACAGAGATAGGTGGCTGACAGGGGAAGAAGGGTATTCGACAAATGTAAAATATGGTATCATGATTTGTTCTACATTATGGATATGCATTTGAACATTACTAAGCCACCAGATTTGATTATGCTAAGCTATGCCACTATATTTGATTATGCCTACCTATGCCACTTTATCTGGTTATGCCTACCTATGCCACTATATCTGATCAGACTATGCCACCATATTTGATTACATCTACCTATGCCACTATATCTGATCAGGCTTACCTATGCCACCATATTTTTGATTACACCTACCTATGCCACTATATCTGATCAGGCTTACCTATACCACCATATTTGAATACACCTACCTATGCAACTATATCTGATTATGCCTATCTATGCCACTATATCTGATCAGACTTACCTATGCCACCATATTTGATTATGCTTCCCGATGCTACCATATTTGATTGCTTTTAAAACCACTGTTAAGGAAGTTTACGATGTATTTATGAGGTTACTTAAGGAGACCATAGTACCAGATGAAACCTCTTGCAAAAGATGGTGAAAATCAATTACATTGCTGATCCCTAAAATAAGATTTAAACCCAGAACTATAGGGATGTGATGCAAATAGTATAATCAAAATGCTCTCCAAGCCACAATCTTTTATCACAATGTCAGTACAACATGGGAAAACTTTCTTTGTTCCTGCACTATCCCACCAAAGTCTACCACCAACACATTCATTAAATATTACCCAGCAATAACTTCTACAAAGCTTTAACTTGTATGTCTAGATCCTCGCTCTTCACCTACTGGATCCCAAATATTTCACAAAAAAGCAATCTGGTTTACAACAGAGCTGGATAAAAAGAGATAGAGTCAGTGGAGTGTCTCAAATCAAATCCCTCTTGATTAAACCCAATCAAATAATTTCATCATAATCACTGTCCTTTTTCAGTCATCCAGCAAAACTGTCACTACGCATACAATTCATCCTCTGACCTCCCTGCCGAGGTTGCATGGAGCCAATGTAATTCTCTGATTAACATTCGTATCAGGACCTTTATATGCCATAAATTTATTACATGAAACTTTTATCTTTTGATGAGGCATGCTATATGCAGATATTCCAGCCAATTCGCTGTCAGACACCATGATCTTTCTTTTGTGGGGATCAGTATCCAAAGAATACATCACCCTCATACAGTATATCTCCCATGTTAAGCCCCATGGTCCACCTTGTATACTTTTAAAGAAATGGAGACGGGATTATTATTAGAAAAGAAACGACTTCATTGTGTAAAAAAATTTTCTGAAAGTCTGATATAACAAGAAGCTGGCCATTATTGCTATCTTCATCTAATGTGCATTGTTATAATCTCCTTAAGAGGGCCTCAAGGAGAAATAAGTGTTTGTACTTGACTGTCTTTCAATTCTTCTCCTCTTATGAAGCTGGTGTGTAGAAAATTAGATTATCATTCTATCTCCCATTTGTCGCATGAATGATTACTCTTTGACAGCTAAAAAAGATTATGCAATTGGAGCCTGCTATGTAAGTTATGCAATTTAACCTTGCCATATTGAATGTAATACAATCACATGCAGCAATAAATGCACACCTCTGTATTGGTACAATTATCCATATTTAAGTGATCCACTGACAAGAAATTCCTTCCATGATACATGTCAATGATCCACTAACCAGGAATCCCTTCCATGACATGACAATGATCCACTGACAAGAAATCCCTTCTATGACATGTCAATGACCCATTGCCACAAAATCTCTTCTATGACATGTATCAATGATCTGCTGACAAAAAATCCCTTCTTTGTCATACATAAATGATCCATTGACAAGAAATCCCTTCTATGGCATGTTAATGATCCAAGAACATGAAATGCCTTCTATGACATATGTCAATGATCCACTGACTAGAAATCCCTTTTATGCCATGTCAATGACCCACTTACTAGAAATCCTTTCTATGACATGTTAGTGATCCTTGAACAAGAAATCCCTTCTGTGATACATCAATGATCCACAAACAAGAAATCCGTTCTATTACATATGTCAATGTTCCATTGACAAAGGTTTTGGCAGATAACACGTTTTCCTTCTTTATGTCACTGATTTTGACCTTTGACTTGTTGACTCCAAAATCTATAGCTTATGATTATCCTAAGTGCAAGTCATCTACAAGTTCTGTCCAGGTATTTAATTAAGTACTGATGTTATTATGCAGAATTTTTATTTTTCTTCTTTCAGAGTGATCTTGATCATTGACCTTTCTTTATCCTCAGAATCAATAGGCTTCTTCCTTATTCCAAGTGCAAGTTGTTCAGAAGGTTTGGTTCAGGTATATGGCATAGAGCTAATGTTCTTGTACAGATATTTTTTTAAAGACACAATGACCTTAATCTTTGACTTCAAACTGATAGGCTTCTTCTTTATACCAAATGCAAGCTATCCATATTGTTTGGTAACTGTAGGTCGTGGTGAACTTAAATGTGTGTGTGTGTCCGTGTGTGTGTTTGTGTGTGTGTGTGTGTGTGTTGGTGTGTGTGTGCATGTGTCTGTGTCTGTGTGTGTGTGTG
>JAECUM010045591.1:0-23457 GCA_016617855.1 Megalonaias nervosa
TTTTGAAGGGGAGTGATTAGATTCAAAGAAGATTATTTTCCAGCTGAACAACAATTAAGTACTGTTGATACCGTATTCATTTATTGTCAGTGAAGTGATACAAAATCAATAAATGCTTGTTTTTAATTAGATGTTTCTACATCTTATAATAATTTTTCACCCAGCAGATACCATTTGGCATAGGCCCCCACCCAATGTCTGGAGGTAGGTGTGGGGGACCTCCCACCTCTAAGAAAATTTCTGGCAGCATCTGTAAAGAAGCATATGACAATCAGTTTCATTGTCTGACAGAAATGTCTTACTGATTTTGATTAGTTTGGGCACCAGTCTGTTACGAGTCTATGCTCTTAAAATAAGTAACAGAAAAGAATGAAGACAACAAGCTTTGTAAAATTTAACAAATAATATATTTCCCTAGAATACAAAGTGAAAAATGAGAAAAAGAACTTACAGTTTTGCGAATTAAATCCAAAAAGTAATCCAAGAATTAAAGTCACAAGTCCTAGTAATAAAAAGTCCTGAATAAATTTCAGTTCAAGTCCCAAAGAGATTTAAAATTGAAGGCAATGATGTGTCTTTTATAGCCTGCATCATACTGATGTATCAACAGTTTCTTATTGAATCACAGAAATATTATTCCAGGTTTGAATTCAGTATAAATTCCAACGAATGTCTTGATCCAAGAATTTTGTCAGAGCACTTTTGTATTTCCAGAGAAAATAATCACTTAAATTCAATAATTTGAAGAAAATAAAATTCAGCCCAAACTGGTCACAACATGATACAATTTAAAGTGCCAGATGTTAAAGCACAACTGGTAAAATTATGCCAGTCACAAGATAATATAGTTCTCTGTTTCACAAATTAGCATTTTCTAAAAGCAACCATTACTTAATGGAAAATAACTTTCTAGCATGATTTAATGAGCCTTGTTTATTTAAAACATAATACCCTATAAAATTCACTTTGGAATCCCCAAACCCCTGACCAAAATCAACATGTTTACCTGCATAATAATTTGGTCAATGAACTCATACCCATAGAGGATAATGAAGCTATTATTAGTTGTTTACATCAATGAAATAATAAAAATTTGTAAAGGTCAATCAGGTCAAACAGAATTGAACTCAATTCTGGACAAGGTAAAAGTCCAGTAAACAATGTTACATTACATTAGTATGTAATGGAATAAAAAAGTTTTAAAACTAACAGACAAACAATTAAATTAAATATCCATAACAAGTCGAGAAAACAATATTCATAAATCATGGATAGCAAATTAAAAGAAGAGAAATTTAAATCTACAGCAGAATTACTGCAACATTTATTTCCAATGTAATATACAAGGTCTTAAAAAATATAGACTAATAATGAAAATAAATTCTAGAGAGGATCGATTACTCAAGTATGAAGAATTCAAATTCCCTGTACAGAATGCTCATGGCAGTGGAAACAAATAATGATATATGTTTGAATATTCTGTAATAAATAAGAAAAATGTAGGGATATATATGACCCTGATTGTTGGTAAATAACCCCACTTCTTTACCTGTTAAGGAGCCTGGGCCCCATTTTTTGTTTTGCAAGTTTGAAAACTTGTGAAAGACCAACATTTACATGTCATGAGATTGCACCCCAGCTCTGTCACATCAAAATCATTTGTGATACACCAAAGTGGGTCATTTTAAAGATAAAGAGAAAGATGTTGTTCTACAGTGATACCTAAATATCTTGTTTCTACTCACATAAAAAATACAGCAGAAAAAAACATAATTTTTGAGACCAGATGTTTTTTTACGCTGAAAAATATTGGTTTTGGAGCTGGAGTTTGTATCAGGATTTTATGTATTTTGCCTTAGATCTGAAGCATACCAATTCAGACTTCTGGTGGACAAATAGAACTTTGTGAAAAACAGGATAAATTTGACATTTGGTGTAAAAAAAAGGGCCAGGACATGAAAATCGCATAGCGCAGGAATTGTTCATTATATTTTGAAGCAATTAGGCATGTACATAATCTCATAAACCTAGACCTGCCACTTACGGGTCTTATCAACTCCATTTTGGATTTTAATCTTTTAAGCTCCAGTTTTAATGGAGATATTAAAGTTTTCTATCCATATTAAATCTCGTCTACTGTATAACCAGCATAGCTTAGAAATTGTTCAACATATAGTGATCCCCCTGCTCAGTGGCGCAAGCTTTATACAGTCAGAATTCCTTGGTACTGATGAGATTGCAATCAAAAGTGCCCCTCTAGAATATCAGCTTGTGGCCAGCATATTAGTGCAAGCAGAAATGTCATGAATATTTGTTGATTTTGTTATGAGTCTATGCTCTTAAAATAAGTTACAGAAAAGAGTAAAAAGCAATAGGCTTTGTAAAATTCAACAAATAATTTATTTCCCTCAAATACATAGCAGAAATGAAAAAGAAGAACTTACGGTATTACGAATTAAATCCCAAATAATCATAGAATTACAGACTCAAGTCCTAATAATTTAAAGTCCTGAATAAAATTCAGTAGAGGTCCAAATTAAATCCAAAACTGAAGGTGAAGATGTGTCTGTGGTAGCTCCTAGAGTGTTGATGTGCCAACAGTCTTTTGTTGAATTATAGTAATATAATTCCAGGTTTGAATTCACTATAAATTACAATGAATGTCTCTATCCAAGAGTTTTATCTGAGCAATTTTGTATTTCAAGAGAAAATAATCCCTTGAATTAAATAACGAAGAAAATAAATTCCAGCTGAACTGGACACATTAAAGTAATCTGTTTGTCCCAGTTGCTATATTTTCCTTAAATGTTAGATTCTGCCACTTAGATAATTACTGGCTATTATTACCATCGATAATTATCAAGATGACAAAAGTGGACCACTGAGAAGCACAAAATTGTTCAGCTCAAGTCAGCATGGCATCTAGTCATGATAAAGTATAAATGGTTTGTTATCCATTTTGTCTACTCTCTCATACATTATACATTATGAAAGTATCTGAATGATACCTATCTAAAACCAGTAGATCACAAGATAAGCCCCCTTCCTTTTTAAGCAATGAGCAGTTCTTGTAATAAGTACACATTGCCAATCAAGGAATAAAATACTGTCCGACATTTTCAGTTTGGAAGCAAATGAAAACAATTTGATTAAATGAAAATGAGTTCTGTGATCACTGCTGAGAAATCTGATGTCAGAAAGAGTGAGATAAATATCATCACCTATGCATTTTACAGCAGTGAGAAAATGGAATGGATGTACAATGATAGTTATGGCCAGATGTTTGTACCCTGATTTTACTGACAATTTAAAAACTTGTTTTGCACCACATTTGATGATTATTGATCATTTTTAAAAATAACATTAATATAAGCTTGGCTCAAACAATCCAATAGCCTCATGCTAGGGCCCCTCAGAATTTAGATTGGGCCCCTCTCTTACTATGAGTTGCCCATCCCTCCAAAAAGTTATCGAATTTACTTTAAAGAAATCTTGAGCCTGCTGCTGATATGCTGCAATTTTATTTTGAAGTTCTTGAAAGACTGGTAAATTATTGATGGTAAATTATCGATGCTCAGTTTCCTGCTATTTGTAGGTCCCTCCACGTTATGAAGATCACCTGTAACTGTATCAAAAGCTGTAAACTATGAGTATACAAAATGAAGCATGTGACCTATAGTACTATTCTGTTTTCCATATTTCACTGGTTACTCTTAATTTAGTGCTCACTTGTACAGCATGAAAAATAATAAGCTATCCTATTCATGCTGACCTTGTAATGCTTTATTGGTTAAATATATTGAGCAGTACCTTGTGTGATTGTTTGAAAGTTAAATAAGCAAGGGGATTAGCAACTTATAAAAGCCCCATATACAATGTTTTTTTCATTCTAAAGGAACTGAGATCATTTCATCGTATTTAAATCCATATAGTTCAAATAGCTGGTAGCCACTGATTTTATTGATATAGAGGTTTTTCACATATTGTGACACATCCACAGTACAATCACATGAAATAATTATGAACTTAAAAGTACCATTATTACTGATCGATATTAAAATATCAATGCCTCTCTGACTTTTTGACTTTGATAGGAAAACACTGAGGTTTTTGTAGCATTCAGAAACTTCAGTTTCTCCAAAGCACCCGATTACTTGTCCTTTATTCAGTACAGATTATGATGAAATGCAGATTGTAAATTGACCTAAAGGCATGCAGTCAGAAATAGCAGAATTGTATGCCACAGTTATTCGTAATTTACTACCTGAGCATGCAGAAATTGTGAAATAGTTGGAAATTGCTCTCGGGTTTAAGTCACTTTATGGGGCTTTTCAGCAATCTTTACAGCTTATTTATTCAAATCCAATGGTGAACAACTCGTATATCCATTTGAAATAACACAACCCTACTTCCTGTCACCATTTTGAATTATTCGATCAATATCAAGAAGCCAATCAGACGCAACTTCACTCTTTCGACTTGAGTATCCTGATTTGTAATGTGACTGTCACATGATGAATAACTCATCATGTGACTGTTTTCAAAGTTCAGCTTTGTGTCAAATAATGAAATGGGCAAAATAATTTTTACATTTGGCATTCTAACCTAAATTGCTCAGAATGCTGTCAGTAAATTAATCCACTTTGTTATTTTATATGTTTTGGGGATGGTTTACGAGACTACACAATTAAGCATCTTATTTTGCCCCTCTGTAGATGAAATCTTAAGACAATTTGAGAGGCTAAACTTAATTTTATCTACAAACTTTGGTACACACCTTTGCTTTCCAGAATTGCGTATTCACTCACAGACCACCATTTTGCATTTGAACCCAAAATTTGTTGTTAGAAAAAAAAGGAATTTTTAAGATATTTGAATTTCGTATTAAATATACCTATGTTCTTTGTCTTTCATGTTTTTGCATGTATGTAGAAATTCTCTACATCGGAACTGAAACTTGTCAAAGTAGATAGAATGTATGATTACCAATAAATCATTATACATATGGATTGATCTGTCATACTTGAATGATAATTTATACTAATAAGACTGGGAATGAATTTAAATTAAAAAATGTTCCCTATCAATTAGAAGAGTTATGGCCCCATATTCTCAGTCCTTATGTTACGAATCTATGCTCTTAAAATAAGTAACAAAAAAGAGTGAAGACAACAAACTTTGTAAAATTTGACAAATAATTTCTTTCCCTAGAATACAGAGTGAAAAATGAGAAAAAAGAACTTATGGTATAGCAAATTAAATCCAAAATAATCCAAGAATTAAAGACACAAGTCCTAGTAATAAAAAGCCCTGAATGAAACTCAGTTCAAGTCCCGAATAGATCCAAAATTGAAGGCGATAACATGTCTGTTATAACCTACAAAGTACTGATTGTCAGCAGTCTCTTGTTGAATCACAGAAATATTATTCTAGGTTTGAATTCAGTATAAATTCCAGTGAAGGTCTTTATCCAAGAATTTTATCAGAGCATTTTTGTATTTCCAGAGTACAGTACACTGTAAGATCTCGGCATTTTAAATTTTTTTTCTTTTTTTTATCTGTTATAACATTTCTGGTAGTGGAAATCAACCAGACAAGGCACTATGTCATAATAGATCTTTCGGACGAAACAGTGTCAGATTATCGGCCGCTGGTTAGTAATTATTATATTTTAACTGACCTCTTTATATGGATGGTAAGTAAAATTCCTCTTCTTTTCACTCATAGAATTAAATTCTTCAGAACACTCATATTTGCTGTAGTAATCCCTGTTAGAACAGAACAGAACACCTGTGTATTCATCATCATTTGGCCGTTTTCTAAATAAAATTTCTGACGGATGCATGGAAGGCAGCGCCACAGGAAATGTCACCAACCCTCCAACCTCCAAACAAAAATAAAAGGAACCCTGAGATCTACTTGTTGATCTCTTAAGCTACCGGGACTAGCTACAAATTGACGAACTTCTGAAGGCAGGAAAAGTAACTGCTACAATCAACCAAATGACGGCTAATTCATTTTGTTTTTAAAATGTACAGAGAAAAAAATAGCTGAAACTTCAAAGGAAATTGATCACCTTTAAAGCACCGATCATTCTGCATAAATACTAAGCAAATGACAAAAAAAATTCAGTCTCAATCACAAATGTTCAACAGTTATTTGGTGTTGCCGACACAATAAGAAACAGACATCTGTTAGGTCCTCCAAAGGTGTCCTTTAGCAGTAACTTCAATAACACACGTACCCTTCATTAAAGGAAGCCGACTACAGTCTTCAATAAAAACAATTAACCTTTCATCAAAGGAAGTCAACACCAAACTTAAAATAAAAGCATTGGAATCTGATAGACAGTTGCATTTTCCAAAGTGACTGGAACACGTTTATTGTGCCATGAAAGTTTCATTTTTGCAGGGAAAGAAAATTATGCTTACGGTTGCTACCAACAGTTGCATAAAATGCAGATAAATTTCCAATCTTTTCAAACCATAGATATATGGTCATCAAGTTAACTGAAGATGGGGTATATAGCAAAGATGTTTCTCAAACTTTTTAATTTGTTCCAGTTTTCATTTTCCCTATCAATAGCCTCATCCCCTGGGCAGCCTCGACAAGATGATACTGTCTCCAACTGACCAAAATCTAGGCCAATTTAAGTACATGTAAATGTAGCATGTAAACAGGTATAGCCATGTGCTACTTGCGACAACTGTTGTGAATTGTTAAGTGACAATCAGATATAGATCAAAATGAGGACTACCCTTTTTTTAAAATATACGTGTTATTTGTAGTTTCAAACGGGATGTGAGTCACACATGAAGTTTATAACATGTGGTCTATACTCGAATTCATGAATTTATTATATACAAGTACAGTACTTAACAGATTATAGATTGTATTACACAAATATAAGTTGTAAATATACAAGTGTTTGACAGACTAGTTTGTCTTCAATGAAACAAAAGCATGTATTTTGGCTCCCACTTTTATTACCCCCTATCCCCCCATCTTTTAGGTAAATGCATAATTTTCTTCAGCTAACTGACTTGATTGGTTATAACATGGTTCAGTCTATAACACAGTCAAGTTCTATAGACCCCAACTACCGTGTTATAGCAGGGTCGCACTGAAGTTCTATTTTTTTTTATACAAACATCTTTCTAAATCTGAGTTTTCTTAGTCAAATGACTGAAGCTGTTTAATGCAATTACATTTGATGCAGATTGTTGCAGATTTTGCCTTCATATAACAAGGAATTGTTCAAAATATAGATTTTGTGCATGTTAGCACTTAAGAAATATCAGTCATAGAATTTAATGAATGGTTTATTTTTGACTGCACTTTATTTGATTTCATGTTTCAGAAAGTCCAATTATATTCAGAGACAGTTCATGAGCTGCAAGAAGAAAACAGAGTATCAGAAAAGAAAATTACAGATCTCGAAGAAGAGATTTCAGAGTTACTAAAGAGCAAAGATGTTGAAGATATGCAACAAAGATATGAAAGTCAGTTATCTGAGTGGGAAGAAACTAGTAGAAAATTTATTTCAGAGATAGAGGAAGAAAAGAGAAATCACTCCATGGAAACTGAAAACTTGCAAAAAAGAATAAGGACTCTGCAAGAGGTAGATTTTAGTACCAGATATGAAGGCTTGACATCAAGATGTTTCATGCATACTATGATGACAAGAGGACATTTTAATGTCCCCTCAGTAGAATAATTAGAATTACTTACCATAATACTTTGCATGATAACCCTTTGATCTTAGCTCTTTTTTGTGGGATTAAGTAATACAGATCCTGAAAATAATTTAGAGGCAGCAAAGTTCACACAGTCCTTACTGCCTGTTCCAGGTCTTCTTTGGACTTGAGTCTATAACATACTTTTTGATGATGTTTTAAATCAGGGTTTTGGGCCAGCCAACACATAACTTAAAGCTGATTGTCATAGTCGTGCTGTTAAACTGCATGTTCCACTATGAACAGGTGCATTGTTTGTTTTTTTTCCTGGATACCTGTCAGATACAGTTGTCAAGCAGATCTGCAAACTTTTGGGCATTCATGTTACCATCTAGTACTGAAATTGTTCCAGTACCACTTAATGTTACACATGCACAAAGCATCAACCTTAGCATGGGGGTTGGGGCATTTGATAAACATTTTGGGGCACATTCTTTCTTGAGTTTGTTGATCAATTTTATTTTTCTCTTAACATGTTTACAATAGCCTTCATGGTAAAAGCTGTTTTGATTGACCTTTTTGAAACATTTTCAGTCCTAATTCATTGTTTTCCACATTTCCCTATTTTCTAAGTCAGTTGATCACATGGCAAACTATAGACTTAAGAATATTGAATCTTTGGACTATATCTGATTGTTGAACTCTAGAATGATACTGTGAAACTATGTCTTTTTTGGACACACTGGTCAGTTTTGTATGTGATTGTTCCATGTTGTTACTTCATCACCTGAGCGGAAGATGACACTGTTCAAAAAATATACAAGTACATGATAGGCATGTGATGGAACCATGGAATGGTTATAACACTGTTTGCAGTACTAAGTGTTTAAATTGAAATAAGTTTGAGAGTTGTGTAAAGACTAAGCAAATTTCATTGAGAAGTTAGAGCCTTCATATATGACACTTAGCAATTGCAATTGCACCATTTTTGAACTTATGACTTCAATGCTATCAGCCATGTTAAGTCTACATTGTCCCTCTGAACTTGTCATTCATGTTAAGTCCACATTGTCCCTCTGAACTTGTCATTCACGTTAAGTCCACATTGTCCCTCTGAACTTTGTCATTCATGTTAAGTCCACATTGTCCCTCTGAACTTGCCATTCATGTTAAGTCCACATTGTCCCTCTGAACTTTGTCATTCATGTTAAGTCCACATTGTCCCTCTGAACTTGTCATTCATGTTAGGTCCACATTGTCCCTCTGAACTTGTCATTCATGTTAAGTCCACATTGTCCCTCTGAACTTTGTCATTCATGTTAAGTCCACATTGTCCCTCTGAACTTTGTCATTCATGTTAAGTCCACATTGTCCCGCTGAACTTGTCATTCATGTTAAGTCCACATTGTCCCTCTGAACTTTGTTCCTGAACAACATTGCAGTTGCTAGTTTAAAATGGCATAGAACCTCAGTCAGTCAATGCATACAACTTCAAAATATGTACAGACAGGTTTCCCTCCCCTTGAGAGTAATTAATTCTCATGACTGATGTGAATGTCAAAAATTAAAACAGTAATTTTCACACGAAATGTTTTTGATGTTCCTAAGAGACTAAACAGTTTAGTAATAAATTTACCAAAGTGACAGATTCAAATGATGGATTGATTGCTTTAATAATTCCTTTTGGTAGTGATGTAATGGAATAATTTGACCCCTATCTATTTAACTTCAGCTTTCATAAGTTTTATATCACTATATCAGAAGTACAACAGATTACAAAAATATACTTGATTTCTCTTTCTAGCATTTCCTTTGACTTTTCAAGTAAAATCACTGTCTTTGAATGCTAATGGCTTTATATATTATGTCCCTGTACTAAATGAATTTCATGTTAAAATGCCATTCTAATTATAATAATATAATCTTTATCCTTGCTTTTAATGGTTATTATTTGTTCAGTGTTTATTTGATATCAGAAACATAAAATATTTGCTTCCATTTATTGGAAAAAAGAATGAAATACAGTGGTCCTTCATTATAAAACCCCTCAGTATGCCACTGTCCCTCATATAATGTGGGCATAATCATGGATCCATATAAATGCGATTAAGAAGAAGTGGCAAACCAACACATGATAAAAGCATGTTGGCATAAAGTGCCTAGATGCATCATAAACAGCTTATAATGTGTAGGTCTGTCACTTCTGCCTTGTTTATATATTTCCAGCCATGAGCTGGGTTCACCTTTTCCTCAGTCAGTGTCATTATTTTGCCTGTTGTTATACAGCAGTGATACTTATTCTGCATGTTTATTTTTGTTGGTTCATGTATATAGTTTTTATCCATTGTCCTGAAACTGACCCCATCTAGCATTGATGAAATAGGTAAGATCCAAAAAGAGACTAAAAATTTAGATCAAAGGAGAGGTAAATACCAGTATATCAATGATAAATATAATGTCAAACATTTTTTTAATTCATCGTATTTACAATAAGTTATCTTGACTGATATTAATTATTCAAAGTTATTCAGCAAAAAGTCCAAAAGTCCGTGATGGTGAAGACTGCATGACATTGTAGTTGGCATTTAACTGATTCCATGGACTAGGTGGGATATTTCCACATAATGTTCAAATGTCCATGTAACATAGGCATCTTAAAAGCTGTGTGCAGACTGATGTGGTTTTGAGGTACATTTGCATCAAAACTGGTTGCTTGTTCTTGAGCATTGATAGTTGTACTGGTACTTAAAGCATTTTCTGCTTAATCTCTGCCTTGGTTCTCTGCCAGGTAATAAATGGTAAATACACATACTTAAATTTTGATCATGTGATTTAATTATGTGATTTACCTATTTTGCCATTGTGAGGTAAGTATGTGAAAACAATATCTGTGAGACGACAATGTAAGCAAGCAAAATGAGTATCTCTGCTGACCAACAGACAGATAATGACTCTGACTGCTAAAAAGTTCAATCTGGCTCATGGCCAGAAATATAATATAAGTGACAGACCAATACACAATAAAGGCATTTATGGTGCATCTGTGTGCTCCATGCCAACATGCCTTTATCGTGTATATGGTGTATGACTGTCACTTCTGCTTAGTTATTATGGATATTTGTTCATCACCAATGCAAACCCAAATGTAAATAGTGGAGACCTAGATCTTCCATCACAAAACACTTTGGCAGGTGTGCAGTGTAGATCCCAAACATCATGTAATGCAGTGGGTAGATATGTGTTCATGCTATTGCTGGTAGAGTAAGTGTTGGGATAAATTCTGTAGATAAATGTATACTATTTGCAGGAATCAGAAATTTTGGGGATGAAGAGAAGAGAAGCTGATGAGCAGATAATCAGATACCAGGAAAAGATTCAGGCATTGGAAGCAGAGGCAGAAAAATGGCGGGAATATGAAACAAACTTGGAAACTCTACAACTTAAACTTATAGAGGAAGAAAAGGTACCAGATACTTCTTATACATGAAGAGTTGTATACTTCTAATTAACACACACCATAACCAGTATTTCTAGATAGTAGAGTTAGCAGGATAAGTTTTTAAAAACTGATTCATGTACAAGTTTACATATACAGTAGTTTAAACAAATAAATGATATTAAGAATTAAGTCCACATTTAGTAATTCAGCATATGTGCTGTTAAGGAAGGCTGTAAAATAAATAATCCTTTACTGTCATATCAGTATCATACTAATATTTCAGTAGAACAAAGGGCCTGAAAGTGGACTCATAAATAGTCATCTAACTGCAATTATGGATCAATTGAAAGAGTACAGTTGCATGATCTGCAAACAATTTATATAATTTTACAGGGGTTTTTCTAGCCTTTTTAGGGGCTGATCTAAAAAATGTGTACATTTTCTAAAGTTCAACCTGAAAATTTCCAGTTGAGATAAGCTGTTTTGAAGATACTAAAATAACAAAAATCTTCATTCCCTTTTTACATTTTTTAGTGAAAAATGAGAAAAAAATTTGAAGAGTCTCTTCATCATAGTTATTTTATGGGAATGTAAAATAATTTTGCTATTTTTTGATTGTATGGGATTACTCTGTAATTCCTTTATGAGTGCTTACTGACTGCTTTTCAGCATTTAAACCTGCTATGATTAGCTCTCTAATCTGGACACTATATAAATGCAGTCTTTGTTTTCTTTTCTTCAGAAAATTTCCAAATTTAGTTTTTGATTGCATACATTTTCCCAATTCCAGTATCACCAGGCACTATATCAGAAATAGTATGAAAATTCCTTTTTTAGATCTAATTTCTTGTCTTGCCCATGCTGATGGATAGAGGGATCTAAATATCACATTTTGGTTGTGGTCAGTTCCATTTTTTTAGGGGGCCCTGAGTGGCCAAGTGGTCTAAAGCGCTCTCCATTACGGATCACTGCCATCTCACCTCTGTCTGCGTGGGTTCGAGTCTAAGATTCGGTGAATGTGGATTTGTGAGAAAGCTTGCCAGTAGCTTCTCGTGGGTCAGTAGTTCTTTCCGCGGATTTCCCGGTTTCTTCCTCCACCATTAATACTGGCCGCCATGTATAGCCTATCGTGTGCTGAAAAATGGTGTTAAGCCCCAGAACAACAACAACCATTTTTTTAGCTCTAACAACACTCTTAACATATTTCTTGGCTATATTACGCAAAGGAAATTGGAGCTAAGTTGCTTTCCCAAGGACACACCGAGGCATCTGACCTGGACTGGCAAAGGTGGGAATCAAACCTGTAACTCTTGGATTGCAAACCCAATTCTCTACCAGCTGAGCTGCTGTGGCTTCCTTGTTTGTCAGATCTTTGGTAAGGACTGTTCCAATAAAACATATACCCCTTGGGGGAAAGGATCTTTCAAATTTAACCAACCTACAACAAAAGCACTTTAATAGGATATGATCCACTGTCTGATGTGTTTTAACCCAAAACATTGCCCCCTAAAGAAGCCTAGTATTTTACACAATTTCTGGCTAGGGGTTGGTGGGCGGTAGAAGCGATTTTAGTATTGGTTTGGGGACAGAAGTGACTTAAATGACAGCTGACTAGAGGTAACATATAATGAATTCTTACAGATTATATAATCCACTACATATTTTTATTTCAGTGATTGCTATCTTTTGCTATCATTTTGATCTAAGGCATGCAGCTTTTGATTTGAATGATAGTTAAATGTTGTAATGCTTTAAATGTTTGGTCAGATGCTATGATTTCTTGTTATTCTTTTATGATATTGCAAATAAATATGAAACAATTTGTCAGAAGAAAAAAGCAAATATTAATGCCTGTGGAAGTGATGCCACATTATTTCTGCCAACTTTTACACTACATAATTTCTTGTAAGAAAAGTATATTTTCAGTGACTGATATGTCTTATTTTTCATGCCTTTTTGTTGCCTGACTAAATTAAAATTAACAAAAAGAAATATAGCATGTCAAACATTGTAACATCATAAATTATGTTTTAAAAAAATGGATGCAAATTTAGGAATAATTTTTTCCCAGTGTATTCTTAAAATCAACATCATTGCAGTTAATTGTGTATTGTCAACATCAACTTCATCATTGATGGCCAGCAGTAAGATTTTAATCCAGGAGTCACAGGTTAAATTTCCCATTTCTAGTTCTTTGTCCTTTGTACAAGATGTATACTGAAGATCTGAGTAGTTTCCATGGCAGAGTGGTGTATGATGCTTATCTTGTGATCACTTGCCTCTCATCGCGCATGTTCAAATTCCACTCGTATTTGAGAATATTGCCAGTTATTTGTAGAACATCAGTGGTTCTATCCAGCTGGTCATTGAAACCTGAAAAGTACTTGGGTTTTTCTTGAACAGTAAAACTTACTGCCACATATAGATTCTCTTTAGGTGAAAATGGTGTAAAACCCATAATGATCTACCAGCAATCTGATGTTTCATCTCCAGTTGACCTCGGGTGTTGGACAGACATAAAACACCAAATCAGGTTAGGGTCTATGCCTCAATAGTCTAAGGCAGTGGTTTCCAACCTGTGGGCCATGGACCATGGGGGAGGGGGGTGCCTGCAGAGTTATTCCAAGAGGTATGTATTTTCTGAATTAACTTTGCTTAAATGAACAACTATTAGTATGCCAGGGGCTTGCAAAATTTTTGAAAGTTAAGAATAGGTCCTCATTAATAGTTTTTCTCAAAAAGGTTGAGCTAAGGTACTTGCCTGACAGATTACTCAATTTATTTTCACTTGTCACACCTTATATTTCACTTGTCCCAAAATTGTAATCACTTACCAAATCTTGATGAGAGATATGAGCTTTAATTCATAGAAATAGCAAATGAAATATTGTACAACATAATTATTTATTTAAAAATTTAAATTTGTCAAAAATATTGGTTGATACTACAAATTTGGCCAAGGTATATATGTTTTAGCTGTTGGATTTGAAAAAAAAATTGTGTGCATGTCTGCCACCAGGACCAGCATTAATGAACAGTTGATAGCTGTGTATTGGTTGAAATCCTCAAGCTCTGGTCCATTTGCTTAAATGTTCATTAGTAAAAGTCTGAACAAAGTAACAGAAAAGCACGAAAACCAACGAGGTTTGTAAAATTCTACAAATAATTTAGTTCCCTCGAATACAAAGTGATAAATATAAAAAGAACTTTCAGTCTTGCAAGTTAAATCCTAAGTAATCCTAGACTTTCTAACACAAGTCCTAATGATTAAAGTTCTGAATAAATTTTAGTGGCATTCCAAAATAAATCCATAGCTGGAAGTGTTGATGTGCCTGTGATGGCCTGTGTTGTGGTGATGTGCTAACAGTCATTTGTTGATTCACAATAATACAATTCAAGAATATATCCTTATTTGAACTTCACTATAAATCTCAGTCTCTGTTCGCAAGAATGTTGTTTTTGAGCACTTTGTATTTCCAGAGAAAAATAACTTGAATTAAGTAATTTGAAGAAATAAATTCCAGGTGACACAACAATAATACAACTGATTCTGCTCAGATGTTAAACATGAATGAATAATTTCTAGACAAACAAAATTATGTAGACCTCTACTTGACATCAGGTCACAATTAGGATGTTAGTGGAATTGGAAGTATCTTTGTATTTTTCATTAAATTGTACTTCATTTCCACTTACAGGAGCATAGTTATTACTTTTCTTTTCAAACATATAATACAAATAGTGCCATAGAGTATCTTTGCAATTTTGTTGTTGTCGAAAAAATATCAAAAGTAATCAAAATTATATTGATTGCATTCTTAAAAGTAATTTAATTTAATTACTCTGAAAATTTGAGTAATTTTAATTATAGTCATAATTTTAAAAGTAAATGTAATTAACTGATTACATTTGAATAAGTAATTGAAGTTTGATTGATTACATTTGAAAGTAATTGTAATGTAATTTATTAGATTTTAAACTAATTATAGTTTAATTGATTACAATGAAAAGTAATTGACCACAAGTCTGGTTGCAGTGAAATCAATACTATTAGATTTTAGATCATATGTTGTAGCATGGGAGAGAGCTGCAGTAGCTCATTTAGTTGAGCAACAGTCTGGTAATCTATGGATATTGAGTTTGATACCTGCCCCAGCCAACCCGGGTCAGCTGCCTTAGTGTGCCCTTGGGAAAGGCACTTACAGTGCTCAAAAAATCTGATAGCCCAATGTGCGGGGCCTCTCTATTTTCAGATCGGGCCCTTCTTGTATTCTATGTGAGGAGTCTGTCAGACTTGTCAAGAAATCTAATTTATCTGAGAAAGCTTTGATCACAGTGATGAAATGCGCAGATCTATTTTCAAGATGTTGAACTGCATATAACATGACATGTCATGCTAAAAACGCCATTTTTACTCTCAATACCCTGACATGGTCATGTTTAAAAGAAATGTGATTTTCAGTAATCTTCGAAAATAGAACAAAAAATAAACACTTCAGTATATGCCCCTTACATGTGGCATGTATAAAATGTAAGAAGTCATGATTGGAGCAGTTTAAATAAAGGCAATTAAAAGGCAAAGAGGTCAGGTATAAACCACCACTGAAAGGTTTACTTCATTAGCTCACAATAGCCAGTGTGGTGCATTTGAAGACTGCAGTGGGTGAGCCTATTGTGCTAATTTGCATAGGTAAAAACGATCATGAAGTGGAACAACCCAGTATAAGTAAATCGGAATGAACCTTGAATGAGAATGCTTAAGCCATCTATAATAAAGATTATTGACAAGTTTGTGAACAGTAGCAATGTTTCTTTGATTTTACCCCATATATATATAAAACAGAAAGCATGATTATTTCAATTATTAGAAGGGTGTTCAAGTGTGATTAATTTTTTAAGGCAATTTAAGAAGCAAAAACAAATTTCAGAACTCCTGGTTGATGGAGTTTTACTTTGTAAAGCATGCCAGCAAAAAACAAGGGAGTGGGGGAGGCATTTAATTCTTGGCACATACGGCAAACAACATATCGACATATGTCATTTCTGTGTGTACCATATCTCTTGAAAAAGGAGACCACCTCTGTATAACATATTTGGCATGCTGAATTGAACATTCCAATTAGTTAATTGACCTATGCTTTTTAGTATGATTTTAGCCATGAAATATACTGATTGATAGACAATAATAAGCATGCATGTTTTTTTGCACAGTTGATTTGAGTTGTTAAAGCATTACCACCCATACTGGACAGAGGCAATTAATTGTAGGTGGGTTTATGGAATTTGAGTCAGGGCTTGTGATTTTCTTGTAGTCACCAGTTCTGGGCCTGTGTCTAAAAAAATATTTCTTTCAGTACTGGTGTAACTCCAATTTCTCAGCTTGAAATAGCCCTTAATAAGTTAAAAGTGCTGTTAGAAGGCAATTAACTAACTCAGTATGGTTCACAAGCATGTCAACAAAGATTATAGAATGTTAATTTTTTCTCATAAGTTACCTGTTATAATCTCTACCAAATGATGAAATAGTGTCTTTTATTGTTTTTACTCTCAAGGTTGTGATAGCATTAGTCAGATAAAATGTATCAATCATGAAATATTGGAGATAGATAATCCATAGTCAGGGATACATTTCACTCAAACTGGAAGAAATTCTGATGTCATTATAATGGGTACAGCTGAAGGCCATGATCACTTACTTAGCATGCCATTATGATATCACATATAGCAATATATACAGTGGTTTGCTACAAATGACACAGTTGACAATGTCATGGACACTAAATGTGTAGTATTAAAACAAAATTACTCAAAAACTTTGTGTGCAGTATCAGTCAGTGGAGTCTACACATATGATTGAAGCTGTGCTCACTTCTAGGCTTTGCATATTTCATATTAGTTTTTCTTCTATTTGATTTTTTCCGTTTCAGAAAGTGGAAATTTACAAGGAAACTGTGACAGAGTTCCAAGAGGAGAAGAGTCAATCAGAAAAGGTGATGGAGGAGGTTAAATCAGACTTATGCAGACTTAAAAATCACAATAAGGAACTTCATGGGACTTTAGAGGATTATAAAACTTCAGTCACAGAATTAAACAAGCAATGTCAGCAATTAAAACAGGGTGCAGCCAGAGCTTCAGAGCTTGAGATAGAACGAGAGAACTTGCAGCAGGCTTTGTTACAAGCAGAGGAGGTATGTTTGACATTTGTTTTCTTAGTGTTTCTGACGGGTCTTTTTAGCTGGGGTCTGCACAGTGATCTAATTCCTGCCCCCCATTCATGACCCTGTTGTGCCACACTATGGTCCTATTGAGAGGCATCAAGACCATATTGTACCAAACTGTTATCCCATTGAGAGGCGTCATGACTATTGTATGACACCATGGCCCTATTGAGAGGCATCAAGACCATATTGTACCAAACTGTTATCCCATTGAGAGGCATCATGACTATTGTATGAAACCATGGCCCTATTGAGAGGCATCATGACTATTGTATGACACCATGGCCCTATTGAGAGGCATCAAGACCATATTGTACCAAACTGTTATCCCATTGAGAGGCATCATGACTGTATTGTATGACACCATGGCCCTATTAAGAGGCATCATGATCATGTTGTACCACACTTGACCCTTTGGAGAGGCATCATGACACTCTTTACTACACCATGACCCTATTAAGAGGCATCATGACACTATTGTACCAAGCCGTGACCCTATTGAGAAACATGATGACACTATTGTACCTGACCATGACTCAATTGAGAGGCATCATGAGACTATTGTACCATACCATGACCCATCTGAGAGACATCATGACACAATTGTACCACACTATGACCCTACTGAGAGGAATCAGGACACTATTTTCACACACCAGATACAGAAGTACCATGACCTTATTTTTATGCATCATGACCCATTTATAATTAAATATTCCACTTTAAGATTTTTCTTTAGATTGTCATGTTCTAGTTCAAAATCATATGTTTCCCTTGTTTTAATGAGACTGTTCCAGACTGGCTTGCCCATGACTACAGATCATTATCTCATTGTTAATTTGATGTTGATTAAAGACAATGAATCTGTTTATTGATCCTTCCAAATGTGCAATTGAATCTTTAAACAGAGCAGTCAACCATAAACCAGAATAATTCTGTAAGTGAGCTTCATCAAAACAAATTTCCAGTAGAATGTATGGACTTTTAATGAACAAAGTCGGCAATATTCTTGACAAAACAGTGGTCAGTCATAAATCGCCACTCACTCAGTCAGACAGGTTATTGGAAAATTTACTGAACTGCTGTAAATATCCACCCACCATTTTAAGTTGTGTGAGTAAATTTTCAATCCCTTGAGTGGGTCCAAGCATCTGTTTAAGTATTAGGCTCAATAGTCCTTTATTTAACCATCAGCACAGCTTATATAATGCACTATATTGATCAGCACAGCTTATATAATGCATCATATTGATCAGCACACTTATATAATGCATCATAGCTATGACATCTCTGTCCTTCAGACTGCCTTCTGTCTTACAGAATTTTACAATTTAAACCTTTAGAAGCTGATACATGGAGATTTTTTTGGAATTCATCAAAATAGACAATTTATCAACTGCCATGTTAGAGATAACCACACCAAGCAATTAGCTTTCTAGAGGTGTAACAATTCATTAATATATCTATCCAGCATTATATCTTTTGCAACACTATACTAAAGCAGTATCAGTGCTACTAATGCTGGAATATCCCAATACATGTTAAATTGCAAATGTGACCATACATCGATGTAGTAGCACTTAAGGTGATGCATCGTGATGGACATAATGTATTTGAGAAAAGAAAGAAAATTGAAGAGCTTTATGTCTGTTTAAAAAAAGTATTAAGTTTTTGGCAATGTTCTGTTGTTTATTATTATCATCCATCCACTACACATTAATTATCAGACTGTCTCACTGAGGAATTATTATGATCCTTTTTTTTTCATGTATAGTTTTGTAAAATGATAAATGAATCATATGTTGAACATTTATAATTTTTTGTTACGAATTCCAGTATGAAAGATAGTTTCTAGATTTAATGTTGATGCATAATGAACTTATGAATCTATAATGCTTTGCTAAGACCAAAATTGCAAATGTAATCTTAAACCTAAACCCCTCAGCTGTATTTAGGGTTGCCATCTAAAAACATTTTGGGTTTCAGGGGTTAGACAATTACAAATTGCAGGGTACATTTGGTAACAAAACCATCTCCTGAACTTTTTTGATAAATTCAGGTAATGTTAGTAACCTTTCTGCATGCATACAAGGCCAACTCATTGACATGGATTTTAATTTAAAAAAACCAGGCAGAAAGACAAGGTTCTGTAGGAGTATGTATTGTGATATGCATTTTATTGTTGCTCCTGTGTCACAACATGTGTTGCATTGCCTGCTAATTGTTTTGATACATAATGGTATATATTGTATTGCCACCCAAGCATTGTGATCTGTATCATATTGTGACCAATCAAAGAACAAAGAAGTTGGCTTAGGACAAGTCAGGAGATTTTCAAAATTTGGTCAGGAGTTTTGACTTTAGAAGAGAGGGATTTTCCATCAGAATGGCGAATATTTCATTGTTTTCTTCAACTTTTTGTTATCCCAGTGTGGACCAAATGCTTAAGTTACTATGTGAGTAGTTTTTGTCAGTCTGAGATCCTTTGTGCAATTTCTGAATTGGGGAACATAATTTTGACTAGATCTGAAAAATGATCTGCTACCATAAATGGCAGAATATCTTTGGCTATAAAGTTGGCAAACAGTGCCTCAGCCTATATATCTTCATCCACATTTGATGCAGATTTTGCTAACATGGATTTTCAGTGATGGCATATTTCTTGTCATGTTTAATATGCCTAAATATACCACATGACACATAATTTCATTCTTGCCACCATAGCAGATTTTAAAATCAGCTTTATGGGAAGGGGAGAATGCATACTCATGTCCTTTGAACTTGATTCCACCACTCAAAATCCTTTTTCCTTTTCATATGACATTTCGGTTGTTTAAATTTTGTCATTTTAGCATTGGGAGATAATACGCGCTTAGATATCTCAATAGACTGTAAACACCAAAGCCAGACTGACTGAGTTTTATGCTACTTGAGATCTTTAGGGACCTGACCAAAGTCAATTAACCTCTTTAAATCTTTAATCCAGTCCGAATTACTTTTGATCACACATACTTCAAAGTGGTTAGAGCGTCTGCCTTGGATGCGGGAGGTCGCGGGTTCGAACCCCGGTCGAGTCATACCAAAGGTTGGCCTGGTGTCAGGATAATGTGACTGGGTGGGACATCATGCCACATGCCTGCGGCATGATGCCCCAGTGCTAGACATCACTATAAACTGTCACACTGCGGACATCGTAGCGATATGACTGAAAAATTGTTAAAGCTACGTTAATCTAAATCACACACACACACTTCAGAGTCTAATCCATCTTAACAACCTTAAGCTTCTAAGCAGAACCTACCCTGTAAGAGAATCAAAGTGATTTTTATTTTTTTGCAGTCAGTTTACTTGCCTGGCTGTGAAGGACAGGTTGGACCTAGGTATAGGGGATGAATAATGATGCCAATTCAAAAATAATCTCAGGAAATCTGTTTTACCCCATATAACATAATTTTAGAAAGAGTTATTTTTGATGTTTTACTGTTGTTATGCATTACCAATTAGATGAGTATTCCTTTGAAATCAATATGCATTACCAATTAGATGAGTATTCCTTTGAAATCAATAATCGATCACCTACAGAGTGTCTAAAATGGCTAGTTATACATACACATTTTCAGTGCCACAAGTATATTTGTCAGCTGTAGTTTCCAAGTTGTTATAGATAACAGAACACATGTATCTGTAGTTTCCAAGTTGTTATAGATAACAGCATAGAACACATGTATCTGTAGTTTCCAAGTTGTTATAGATAACAGCATAGAACACATGTATCTGTAGTTTCCAAGTTGTTATAGATAACAGCATAGAACACATGTATCTGTAGTTTCCAAGTTGTTATAGAGAACAGCATAGAGTACATGTATCTGTAGTTTCCAAGTTGTTAAAGGTAACAGCATAAAGCACATGCTTCTATGTGCATGTGTGTCTGTGTAATGAGAGAGAGAGATTTATAATATCATTTACAATGTAATTATATATTTTTTTCTTCTCAATGCCACATCCCAACCATTTTATTTCATAAACATTTTGGGGCCAAATTTCAGTTTAATATAATTTACTGCTGTACATACCTTTGATAACAGAGTTGAATAAATGCAAAGAGATCACACATAACAAAGTATTATTTAAAACAACACAAAACAAACAATTCAACAGGATGAAAACACTCAAAATGCATCATCACACATCAGCACAACAATCAATTCAATAGGATGACAACACTCAAAATGCACCATCATATCATAAGCACCAGATTTATATTTAAACTGAAGTCATCAGATGAAACTGAACACAGAATGAAAAAGAAATATGTCAACATTATCTTGTGAAGTATGGGATGAGTGGAGGAAAGTGGTTGTGATCTAATGGCTAGATTTTGAAACTGATTATGACAATGACTTGCTGCTTGAATGAACAGTGAGTGACAATGTAGTTTTCTATGGTTGTCTTGAAAAAAAAAGTTATGATATGGGTAGTTTAAATCTTAAACTTTGCATTTTCTTTATAATTTTAAAATTTTAAAACATATAATACTAATCTGTATTAGCATTTAATATTAATCTGTATATATACTTAAGTGTGAAATATATGGAGGATATTTTCTTTTCCTACATTAATACCAGGTATATTTCATTGTGGTACCAAAAACATGATATTTTAATGAGTGGCAAAGCCTTGAGTTAAAATATATAGTTTTTGGTACCTCAAGATGATGTATAACCCATATTAATGTAGGAAAAAAAAGTTTTCTTTTTATTATATACCAGACTTGTTCCAGAATTGAAGTTTACGCTGCTCATTTCTGTCAGATAACTTGATTTTAATTATCATAAGTAAAAAAAAAAACCAAGAAACAAAACAGTTAAGTATTGTAATAGTAAAATGTCTATAAATCTCTAAGGGCAAAATGCATTATGATCTGAGAAGAAAAAAAAACAACAGTTGCTTACATGCTCTGAAACACTTTTAATTGGGTGACAATTTTTGTGGTTTTGTGGCAAGCAAGACCATAAATTTAATCAAGTCACAATGAACCAAGCTGATATTCAGAGTGTGTTCACCCCACTTTATGTCTGTTTTTTTTTTGTCTTAATGGTAATAGTATTTATGTGAGATAACCTGTTTTAAAAGTGCATCTCACACACACACACACACACACACACACACACACACACACACACACACACACACACACACACACACACACACACACACACACACACACACACACACACACACACACACACACACTCTCTATTGCAAAATGAAAAACAATTGAAATCTATTGATTACGATTTAATACGCATTCAGAATTTTTTGCACTTAAAAACTGTAAAGTTATGTAATGACTATCCATTGCTGTAGTAATAAAAGCAAAGTTATTCATTGTTTACATCCTTCTTTACTGTAGAGTTTTTCATTGTTTGCATCCTTCTTTACTGTGCATATATCCATTTATAATAATGCATACTGAATAAAACTTTAAGCAGTGCAATGAAATTGCAAAATATCTTGGAAACATGAAAGCATTAACATATATCCTTAAATAACATTAGCAGCTGTTTATTTATCAGAATATTTAAAATGGTGATCATAAAGGCACTGTATTATCCTTGGTTTCACACTCTTCCATACTGAGTAGACATATTAGTGTGGAAACAGTTATTGTGTCTGGTTGGAAAATTTTGTTGTTTGATAAAGAAAGAAAGTGTTCACTAAATGTTTTTATTCTATTGATCACAAGTACTGTTGATCATTCCATTGAGTAAACGGAACACAAGAGAGCACATTGTTATGAATAATTATGTTTCATACATGTAATTAATTCCTAAATAAATAATTAGTAGATCAGTCACAATTTCTAAAGGCCCTTTTTAATTGCGACCATCCAGAGCGATACCTTGTCATGTGAGGAGATAATCCAGTTTGTGTTAACTAGCTTCAGGGTAGGGCTGTTCTGGTGGCCTTATGGTTAGAGCATCCACCTTGGATGCGGGAGTTTGTGGGTTTAATCCCTGGCAGAGTCATACCAAAGACTTACAAAAATGGTACTAACAGCTGCCTCACTTGGCACTCAGCATTAAGAGGTTAGTGTTAGGACTGGTCAGCCTGGTGTCAGGAT
>JAECUM010045592.1:0-27964 GCA_016617855.1 Megalonaias nervosa
TATATATATATATATATATATATATATATACCCTAGTAAAACAGCGATTAATCAATAATTGAAAAATTAGGATTAGATCTCTTGCAAGTTATGTTACTGTAGGGTCCGAAACTGAAGTGCTTGAATTTGCATATCGTATGATGAGAGAACCTGATTTTCCAGTTTTAATGCCATTTTACCAGATTTCAAACTTATTTAAGTTGCCTTTCTTAATTCAATGAAATTTGAACGTTCACACCCTTGAGCAAATAACATGTTCTCCGCCGCCAAGTTGATATTTATCTATGTCGGCATTAGTGGGGCATGATTGACACTGCTGTTTATTGATCAATGGGTATCATTGACGTGGACCTTTACCAATATTTTTATATACCTTTTGACATTTAGACTCCATAATGATTGTTTTTTGTTTTTTATTTTGACAAGTTCGACCCATCCACAAAATTTGATCAATGAACTTAGTTTAGAAGAAACGATGCTTAGAAGAAACAAGTTTTCATTCACGCATACGACTGTGACCTTTTATCTTCAAATCAGTAAGTCTCTTTCATTCATTCATTGCTAGTCATGGAACTAGAGTTATTATGCAACACGAAGTTTCATATTTTCGTCAATGTGATCTTCACCACCTCAGTTGTATTCTCTTAGTCGACGTGCAAAACATTCACAATCTTTCAGGCAGTAATATTCTTTTGTATTGAAAACATCCTGTCTTTAAATGACAGTGACTTTGCCATTTCACTGTTAGGACCGTAAGTCTATAAACTTCTTTCATGCCATCCTCTCAGAAAAAGGCATCCAAAAATGTTTGACCAGGTATGAGATGTAGATATGTTATTGTGCTCTTTAAACCTTTGACCTTTTGACTGCAAAATCAGAAGCCTTTCCCTGCTATATGGAAAGTTTAGCTTGAGTATGTGATGTTTTATTGTACTGCAATCATCTTTCTTCTTTTATTCACTGTTCTTTGGATATTTTACTTTTTGATCTCAAAATTGGTTCTACGTTATCACGTTTGCAATCCATCTGTAAGATGGAAATCTGAAGTTATCGTGCAGAAAAAGAAACGTTGATGGACATATTGAGAGACAGAAGGAAACAGGGTCACTGTGTACTCGCCAAGAAGGGGCGAATAAAAGTCACCATGTACTTTCCCACTACTGTATATTTCTCGTACGTACTGGGTCAGGGAATAGGGTGATGTTGGGGGTGTGTGGATGGGTACGCAGTGGGTTTGAGTTTATAATTTTTGCCCTCGAGATCACGCCCTAATTTGTTTAATATGCTGTTCTTTGGATATATTTTGATCATTCATTTTTTTCTTCATTAAAAGGCAATAAAAATATTTCAGCCAAACTATAATAAAACACATTTCAAACAAAATGACACAAATGTTAACATTTTAAATATTGATATAGTTCAGATTCCGATCCGATATATAGATTGTGACCTTAAGCAAAAATAATACATACTGTGCTTATATTTTCTTCAAACTGTAAAAGTATTGATTGGAGTTATTATTTCCTAATTTCTTCTTTTGATATGCTAACGAGACGAATTCAGAACAAAATGTATGATCACATTGCATCGATTGATAGTACAAACATTTAAAGGTAAAACGATGGATCATTCTTTTGATACTGAATACCTAAATTAGTTGGCTAAATGACAGTGGCTGATAAAGCATTTGACTCTACAAGCGGTGCGTTGTAAGTGATTGCTTCCAAATGACAGGTAGACATGTGTCAGCGGTAGAACAATTTTCGAAAGGATGGTTGCTCGTAGAACAGCCCGACTGAAAAATCTGAATGCTCATTAGAGACACTTGCTTCTTTGGTTAGCATTAGCGAAACATTAAGTGCACCGGTGCCTGAATTGGTTTCAATATCGATATCTTAAATATGACCATTGGTCAATTTCTTTTGATTATCAAAGGACCATAGATAGTTTGCTGTGGCCAAACATATTCCAGTACCTGATAAAATCTTTCCCATTGCTCTAGCGAACGTGTGAGTTTATATAAATGCAAAAGAACATAATAGTTGATAGGAAATAGTTTTCTGGTCTAATACATCTACTCTACCACACAGCAATGAAATTATTTCAGCCAAGCTAATATACAGTTCACACAATATATCACGCATGTCATAATTTAAAATATTGATGCTGTTTCGGGTTTGACCTAATCTGTAAACTGTGACCTCATCAGTGATAAATATAAATATAAAGTTCTTACATTTTCAATTTGAAAATGTATTGTCTAGAGTAATCATTTCCTAACTTCCTCTTTTCATGTGCTAACGAGACAAATTCAAAACAATATATATGATCACCTTCCAGCTTTTGATCACACACATATATAAAGGTAAAATTTCCGGTAGCAGGACATAACATGTCCGTACAATAAATTAGCAATTAGTAGGTTAGGTCTATGTTTCCCACGTATATAGATGATACTATTCTCAGCAAAAGTGGTCCTGTAGTCGCTATACCATTAATGCTTGCGAATAATGAGCATCCACTTCCGTTCAATTAAAATGACAAACAGAGCAAATGGTATTAACCACGGTGCATTGTGCTACGGCAGCATTGGGTCTACTTTGCTGATTGGTACGTATTATGAATGCAGCAGCTACATATGGTGTCATTGTGGGAAACACGTAATCAAATGGACACACATTAAAAGAGACTTTTATCAAACTTTGATTTCTGTCTGAACCATGAATAAATTGAAATTCATACATACTCTAATCGAAACCCACCAGGCCTGAAATGATACAGAAAAATGCAAGTCATGGAAAAATTGATCTGCATTACAAGAGGAACATTCTTCTAAGGCGAAACGTCTGTTAGGTTAACGAAGGAATAATGACGCAAATATTCGGTTTCAGTCACTTAAATAGAACTGCTCTAATCATGATTGGTGCATAACACATTCTAAATTTAGCGACTTTATTTTGTATCCAGGACGATTTTAAAAATATCCAAATAAACATAGACAAATACTGATTTAACATTCGTCTTTTGGCGTGATATCTTTGTAAATTTCATGGTTCTTGTACATATTAATTGTGAGACACATTACTGAGGCTATCTTTGGTTGTATATCTAATGGACCACGCTTGAATCATATCATATATTTGGATGACTACAGCCTATATATCTGTAGCCATAATTGTATTATGACTAGTGGGTCTAATCGATATTTGTTTTATTGCTAATTATAAATTAACAGAAAATTTTTTGTCGAAAACGATATTTCTAAATAAATAAGACATGAAAGTGAACATTTAGTGACGATACAGTCTTTGAATTGAAAGGGTATAACGCATGCAGAGCACCAATGCACCCGCCCAAAAGAACTTAAGATCTGTATTTGAAATCGCATAATGCGTGGGCAGCTATAGATCTATGCTGTTCACTTGAAGTGGCAAGGAGAAAGACAAGCACATACCTTGATAGTTATTGCAATATGCGACTGCAGGTCTGAGTTTGCACAGTTTCCGATAGAATGAGCTTTATACATAAATCAATACCATGACCGTGGAAAAACTATTTGAATGTGGTTAAAATTTAAATAAATAACAATGAAAAAGACAATAAGATTTAAATGAATAAAACTAATTTTTGTATGGAAAGATGATCCACCCACCGCTGTCCTCGAATCGGTGTTCCCCGTGGAGAATTTCTGGAAAGAGAAATTTTATTCGCAGAAATTTATTCGCATTAAACTTACGTGTCATATATTAAGTGTAATATCAGAAAAGAGGTTTCTTGAGAAACAAAAGTAGTTACTACCGAAAGTGGCTCTAAAGATTATAAACTGCGATAAAATTCTAAGAGATGCTATAGATAATACTGAAAGACTACGATCTTTAAGATTTGAAGGAATTAGAAGTGTTTTGTAAATCAGAATGTTGAATAAATGTTTATGACATAATTATATAACCTAACGTAATATACAGCATAAGTTAAGAAACACACAAAAGAATACAGACAAATATGATATTTTATCATTTACAGAGTCTTAAATTTAAGACGGCTATATCTGATTTATTTGCACTAACATTTGATCATTTCATTATACAGAGATTTCGAACATACATGTTTCCCCCTGAGTCGGGAAAAGAAAATCTAGAAACGATTTTTTTCCTCAGATTGTTATTATGTCAACTTTAAAAAAACATAATGTGTTTGAAATGGAAATTCACCGGATTTACCTCCTATTTGATATTATTATCAATTTGAGAGAAAATTTGGAGAAAATTATTGTCACCACAGTGGCGATATATTTTTTGAACTACATTATTTTCCCATTTGTGAAGTAGATCTGCTTTCATGTATGTTATTCAAACTTGTGTTTCGATATTGATGTATATACATCATCCTTCTTTTTCTTCTTCTGCTATTTCTTTTCCTCTCTCTCTCTCCTTTCTGTTTCAGGATGAACAGTTCTTGAAACATGTCAAGACTATAGATCCTGTAGTATACATTCATGTAATCAATAAGAAATTGCCATGAAAAATGCCTAAATCCACCTCGAAACGACAAAACCTAGGATTCAAGAATTAACTTGTTAAACAATAGTTTTCATCATGAATCGTGCAAATTGTCATCGATTGAACTCACGTGACCTTTTTCTGTTCGATATACAGTGTTATCCATACAATAAAATATAATGATTTAAGTATCTATGTTTACCCCCATCACAATCATAATAATGTTTGAAAACGATGGCGGAATCGGGGATAGATGTTATTTGATTGCAAACCGAAATTAGGGTGACAATGGATATTTAGGTGACATTATTTAGGTGAAATTATTGCAGGGGCAGACCCACAGTTTGTTACTTGTACAATGTGCGTGTAACGTAGCAAACCGTCTTTTCAAATCAGTTTTGCGTCATAATCTTCTGCGTTCATGTAATCTGCTACAGTATCCATCTCTGTGTAGGTTTATTCCACGTACACAGCATTTTTGGATGTTTCTATCATAAATAATCAGGATAAGACGACTGTATGTAATTGGTCTCTCTAAAGAGTTGCACGGATTTCAAACTTTAAATGGAGGTACAGACTAGGACTGCACTTTTATTGTTCAACACCGAATCTTTGTGTTATATATACAGTTCGACAGGCTTGTGACTTTATTTGTTTTCAGTGAAGGCAAATGGGAACGTTTGGGTCAGAGCATATGGATAAGGTAAAGATCAAGTGGAATTCCCTCAGAATAGTGTTTGTTTTTACTTCTGTTCTTCTGAGGTGTGTTACGAGCAATGGGGCTGATTACTTTGTTGCTTTTATTTTTTTTGTTTTTGTTGTTGAGTATATTAGCTATCGTCGAAAGTTAAAAGTCGAGAAACCGCTACGCTCTTGTATCACCCGCGGCTGCCTGTACGGATTCATTCAGTTGTTTGGAATAACAAAATACGTCATTAGAGTCTGCCACAATTTCCTTAATTTGTCATTGATATTGAATGGTTGTGGTTATTATTGACTGCTTTAAAAAATGTCTAATGATATCTTTTTCGGACACAATTACGCTCTTGTTCTCAAAAGAACGTTACATACAGATATAAGGATTAAATGTTCGATAAGGGCAGACACATACGGTTTCTTTACAAAATTTCACTTCATGTATTATTTGTGTTGAATATAAATCCTGAAAAGAACATCTTGGAAATGAATCATGTCGCAGGTTTGTAAACGGCATCGAGTATGCCATCCCTGAGTCCAGATATATATTTCTATTCTGTTCTATTGACGAGGAATTAATTAAGCTGTAAACATAATTATAGGGTTTCAATGTCTATTAAACAAACAACAACATGTGATTTGAAATTATTGAAACGACAAATACATGCCATAGGAACTAGTGAACTGTCTGTTCTTAAAGAATGTAGCGGGTGATGAAAAATTGCAAAGAAGTGTGTTTAAAATAGTGATTGTATTGTGATAAATCGAAGCTCCAGATTTCATGTTTATTACATTTTATAATAGTACCCGTTTATTGCATTTTAAGATAGTACTTCTTTATTACCTTTTAAAATAGTACTTGTTTATTACATTTGAAAATATTACCTGTTTATTATATTTTAAAATAGTACACGTTTATTACCTTTTAAAAGACTGCTTATTATATTTTGGAGAAGTCATTTAACTCTTGATCAGACTATCGTTTCGTGCATATATCTATCTTAGCAGATACATCGATAGTAGTCTATGTATGTATGTATGTATGTATGTATGTATGAATGTTATCTCTGTCTGTAATAGCGTCATATCTATCCAGTTCGAAAGATGGATCTATTAAAGACACACAGACACACACATACACACACACACACACACACACACACACACATAACGAAACTTACGGAACAGTTCTTCTCTGCGATATTCCCCAGTCCTCATCCCTAAAATTGAAACTAATCAATCTTCAATGTACCAGCGAAAAACAATTCAAAAGAGTAGTTACGACAGGGACTTGATCAGAAATATTTACAAGAACATGTTAACAAAAATTAAAAATACCTACATGTACATGCCAATTTAAATATTAGCTGTCTTCACGATGATGATTTATGTCTGTGTGTTACAAGTAGATGATTTGCATACAGATGAAATTTTCAAAAGAACTAAAGGCATTAAGAAAGTGAAGGCACATTTTTTTAATGAAAATAATCATCTCGATGCACGCTTCCCCCCTCCTGTCAAAGAAAAATAGTAGGACGGATAAGAAGTCATTATATTTTACCGGTGCAAAACGCATCGTTGATTGCAAGCAACGAAATCTCATATGTGTTGTTACCATGATTCTACGTCTGTCAGGGTCTCGGCTCTTCTCTTAAGATCATTATCAGAATTAAAAATTGACCCTGATCTGCCTGCTCCTAATGCAACATTTACTGCAGATTCGAATCGTCTCTGTTCGTAGTCAGGTACGCCAAATACACAGGTATTCTCGGCAGAAGTTTCGTCATTGTAGGTTTTGTTGCTTTTTTGGCAACAAGTTTTGGAATACTTTTACGTTCTTGTTCTTGAAAAATATAGCCACTATTTTGTCCGGTTTAAAATTTAACAGCCATTGCACAGTCCATTTATACAACTTTAACTGATCATTATTGATGACAAGGTCTATTTTCGCACAGTAAGGGGATGATTATTGAGGAGATGAGTCATCTGCAAAGAGACGGCCGAGAGAGCTCATAAAATCGACAATATCGTTTACATAAATAAGAAAGAAGAGAGGCCTAAGTACGGATCCTTGTGGTAAACCAGCATTTATAATCTTTTTTTTTTTTCGTGAACAAGTATCGTACAAAAAGACCATTTGTTTTCTATCACTTAGATAGCACAGAACTCGCCTAATTTAAATAATAAACCTATGTGCAAAATTCGATCAAAAGCTTTTGTAGATCACAAAATACAACACAGGAATTTTGAGATTGTTCCAGTGATTTGCATATATTATGTTACATATCAGTATGTTGATAAACAGTGCAATGACCAGAAAGGCATTCTGATTGATACTTATATTTTATGAAAATAAATATACACTTGTTTAAAAATTCATTATTCAAAAATATACGCCAGTCAGCTAAGTGGAGAGATTGGACTATAATTGGTAATCTCGTGTAAATCACCTTTTCTTAGGAACAGGAAGAATGTGCACAAGTTTTCATTTATCTGCAAATGTGGTTTCCTTCAATGATCGATTAAAAGAATTGTTATTGGTACTTCTATTGTGTCACTGACAGCTTTAACTACTCTGTGACTTGCATCATCAAGCCCAGTGACTTTCTGGACAGAAAAAGAAAAATATTTTTTTCAGAGATAGTTATTTCGTTCAGAGTATAAGAGCATCTTTTTTATAACATACATGGAGGGTAAGATTACTATCATCAAATAATTGAAATCGAAGTAAAATGCTAATTGAATAAGTTGGCCTTTTCTTTTTCATTATAAATGCAACTTTAGGAGGTGGGATCAAATTTGATGGATTTATCTCCTTCAAAAGTGATTTTGTAATTTTCCAAAATGATTGAGAAGAATTTGTCTCAGAAACTTAACGCTGTGATTCAATATTATCCATATATTTATATATTGTCCTTGAGCACACGTGTTCATGTTGTTTACTTTATTCCTAATAAGTTGGAATGTAATCCAATCTATTGTCTCACCAAGATTGAATGCAAATTTACGTGCTCTGTCCTTATTTCTTATTACGTTTCTTAACTGAGAATCAAACAACGGTTTATTAGACAAATTGTAGCAGTTTTAGAAGGAATACACAAAATTGTGAACTCGAATAATTTGGTGTCAGCAACAGATCTGCCCAGTTAGTTCTTGTTACCAGAGTGTTGAATCTGTTAAAATCAGCTTTCCGGTAAATACAGAGACGGCTCTTGAAGGCCTGTTGGAGGTGAACTTTAAAACTGATCGCAATGTTAGGGGTGTCATGGTTACTAAATTCTCTAGCAATTTTTAAAATGGGAATGTACAGTATAGTTGTACTACTTCTTACAAAGACTGGATCAAGCAAGGTTTTGGTAGTAAAAGTAATTCGTGTGGGTTCACTATCACATTGCATAGACTATATCTTGCCATTAATTAACTAAATTTGCACAAGTAGAAGGTACAAGTAAATCAGCGTGTTTGTCCCCCATAATAACAATGTCTATAATTGTCACTGCCGATATCAATTGAAGGTAGTAGTATAGGTATTTGAGGTTTTTATATCAAAGAGGGTTTTAGCTCAGAAAACCCCCACCCATTCTAAAATAAATATATTCTGACATTTTTTTATCACCTCAGAGACCCCCTCTCCCTCAAAAAACCACCCTCCTCCAAATTTTTATCTCAGAAAATGATGAAATTTTGAAACCCAAAGAGGATGCTGTCTCAAAACACCCACCCCCTCTAAAATAAATATATTCTGACATTTTTTACCACCTCAAAAACCCCCCTCTCCCTCAAAAAACAGGACACCCACCCACCTCCCAAGCACATGTTAATGCAAGATATCATAACCTACAAAGCACATGTTAATGCAGGATATCATAACCTACAAAGCAGAATAAAATATTATATAAAATGTCCTATTACAAAGAACCAATTTGTAGCGTCGGATTTAATCTAACAAACAGATTTTTTAAAAGATTTAATTCAATCAAATCAGCCTCAAGATATAACATTTTGTCAAAAATATGTTAGAAAATTATTTTCACTTACCTGTTCACGTATATAAATCCTCTAGCAGAAGTGGCTACGAAGAAAATTTTGACTGCCTTTTATAACGTTATTCTGGAAAAATATATTGGAAATTACCTATCTTTAACCTTGATTCCATAACATTCTGGAGTGGGCGTTATTTTAGGAAAATCCATTGAAAATTATCTATTTTTGACCTGATTTCGGCGTTATATTCTAAACAATCCATTGGAAATTCTCTATTTTTAATCTTACAAAGTTTCAAAATGATTACATGATCTAGTTATTATGGAAATTCCATGTGGGCCTATGACGCCATCAGAATTCCTTTGTAATCATTTTGTGCATTTAATCTCCAGGGAAACCAAATCTGTATATACCAATATTATGCATTACTATCTTTACAAAACGCTTAGTATTGATTTTTATTCACAGTTATCTAGCAAGACTATTGCAATGGCAAAGAGACAAATATATTAGTTGTGTAAGGGAATATTCAAGTGGCAAAGCCTTCTTAGTATCTATACTCATCAAAGACTATTCACATGATCGGACATCAAACGAATAGACTGCAATTTATTTTTCATCATATATCATAGAAAACCAAAGCATTTTATCGTTTACTCGTACACGATTTTGAAAACATTTTTCTATATATTTTCACAGAATGGGAAGTAGGATATGAATGGGGATTTGAGACACTTTTATCTGTTTCTATAGATCAAACATTTTATCGAAAAAAAAAAAATGATGAAACCTATCTCATAAACAAAAATACAAGGAAGATAGACAGTTATATCTAATTTTTTAAGAATTTCATCGCCTATCACTAGAACATCAACATTCGCTATTAAGTATAATTAATTTTCAAAATTGTACAAATAAAATTTAATTCTACCGGTTACTTTTCGACGACATTCAAATAGTTCTTTCATTGCTATCTGATTTAGAACATACTTACTACCTTTTACAAAAACCTTCGACCGGTCTAAGTCTATATTAATTTTTGTATACTGTTGTTGGCTGATTGGATCATGAAAATTGTCATATTTTAGTGCAAGCTCGTCTCGCAAACTTTCGAGATAATTAAAATATTTGCTATCGTCTGATTTGATAAGGGAGAGTTTGATTCTGTCAAATTTACTAAAAGAAATACCTGAAATTTCATTGTTAAATTCAAATGATAATTGCTGGTTATTGACCATTATTTTTTTGATTTTGCTATTAACTCCATCGACTAATGTTAAATTTTCGAACATTATTTCTGATGTTTAGACAAAATTACTTGCATAATGTCCAAGTGCTAGTGTATTAATTCCGTCCCTGCAATATCTTTTATCATGAAAATTACTTAGTCCCCGTTTTATGATCGTATCCGTTTCAAGTTTGTGAAGATTTGTTCTGATGGCATTTGTTTTGATAAAACTGACGCTATTGTTTAGCGCTGCTTTAAAATCGTCAAAATTCATCATCTTTTTCAGATACCCTCGAGGAATACGTTTTGCTTTTTTTATAAGTTTATTGTCATCTAATATGACAGCATAAATTTTACAGTTTAGTCTGACAAATACCCTAACTGGCATAAATATAAATTCGTCTTTCATTTTTCCAATAACTTTCTTATTAGAATTATCTTGAAATCCACTACATGCTGGATAATCGGATAAATCAAATAGATTTTTTATTATTGTAAATATCCTGATAGACATCTTCACATTTTATATTATAAACTAGGGAATCTGTATCAGTAAATAGCAACTCTGAATCTGGCCATTACTTTTTTGTAAAATTATAGTGAAAATCGTACATCAGCCACTTCGATATATCAAGTACAGCTGCACCAACATAAATCGGTTTATTTAACTTTAAATTTGTCTTTCGTCGTTGTATTGCAACAAGATATTCATTAAATATTTTTATATTAACAAAACCATCATGATTAACTAATTTATTTCTGCGATTTATGTCATTAACAATTTCAATATTGACTCGCTTTCAGATATTTTCCATCGTCTTACCAAACACCGAGTTGTTCATTAACTTGAAAACGTTTTTCTCAAATTCGGTTTTAGCCACAGCACGACGTTTCGTATTTAAGTCAATATAATTTGCCATCCACCTCGACTGATTAAACTTTAGCACGCGATGTACTTTTCTCAGAATTAGTCCAGCATCTGCTGATTGTTTTAAATTTTTGTAATGCATAACGTAATTTCGTTTATTTAACAAATCTGGAACTAACTTATTAACAATCGAATTTTTTGCTGTTGCTGTTGCTCGTTATTCAGGCGATAATAAACTATAATCAATCATCATTGACTCTGCACAAAACGGATAATCGTTATGTAGATCATGTAACGAACTAGGATAACCTAGATCAACTTCAACAAAGTATGAAATATCAGAAAAATCATTATTAATTTTTCTAGGTAAATCTTTTTCAGTTTCTTTAAGAAATTGATCTGGAGTTATCCAATGAAACCCACTACACGGCATTGGCTCTGACATCGCATAGCCATATAAATTATGAGAGTTAGATAGATAATATAATTTGATGGGAGATTTTTATCATAATTTTTCAGATATTTATTATTAGCTACTGCATATTTTTTTGTTATAACGCTAATTCCGCCTCTGATACCTTTTTCAATAAAGTTAAACATATCGACATCTGTTAAGAGATCCAGTTCTATCTTACTTGTTTTTAGGAGAGCGTCCCAAGACAATCCTGGAGCAGAATAATACCACCAAGGATCTAGTCCATAATTGCTGTAGCTTACTCGACGAAAACTCTCAAAAACATCTGCTAGTAATAATACATCTGTTCTCAAATATTGATCGTGATAATCACAAAATGTTTTACAACTAAATTTATTCCAAATATCTTGTGCATATTTGTATTCATCATCTGTGATATTTTCATTTTTGAGTTGCGAGAAAAATTTATCTTTATCAGGAAGAGAAGTTTCATCAAATCTGCTCCAATCATCGAGGTACTCGTAAGGAAAGATACCTTTTTTTTGTCAAATTGATATAGTTTTCACCAAAGCACCTTTTTAGGTTAGCGAAACTGCTACCGGCGCTTGTAGCGCTGTTTACAAGCTCATCTAATGATGCTGCCATAAATTGCAGGCTATCAATAAAACGTAATTTACCGAGAGTCACCGACATATACTTTTCAAAATTGTTTGGAATACATTTTATTGTATTATTTAATTTTAGTTTAGCTTTAATATTTTCATCACCAAATGCTTCTACAATGATATGACTGTCATAGCCATGAAAGTTATGTAAAACTACAGGAATAAAATCTGGAGCATGAAATTTTAAATTACAGCTGTTATGAGCTGATCCACGATATTGGCCGGTCAAATGATAATGATCTCGCACCTTATCACGGATTCCGTTGGAGTCTACCAGCAACTTTTCACAAACATGACAATCAACTGCTTCATCGAAATCGAGTTGTTGTTTAGACGTTATTTTCATCGGAGCTGTTTTAAATAATCTGTTAGAAATTTTATTAACTTCGTCTATTAAATTTTTTAATAGCCATACGGCAGGATTTTCACCTCTATATAACTTTATCGGAGTTGAAAATGTATCGTTAGCGCAACAAACTACTTTATAAGCTACTCCGCAAGGAATATGTTGTTGTATTTTTCTAGTACTTGATTTATTCGGATTATTTTCTGCTCCAACCACAGGAACGAGAATATACTCGAAATCAACGTAAATAACAAAAGGAATATTTAGTATATGATCGTAATTTTTAAATTTTAATATTTTTTCTTTTTCTTTAGGCATAGTTATTTGTTGAACGTTGACACAGTATTTGAGATAATCTTGTAATATTCCATCGCTAGAAAAACCCTGTAGACATTTATAACAGAAATATTTTTTATTTTTATTTTTACTATACTGTCTGCCAACTAATCCGTTAAAGTTTTTTATCCAACAATAATGTCCCTGATAAAATAATAAATTTATTGTATCTTGTGTAGCATTTTATGAGATGTATCTCGGGTAAACATTTTCTTTCTCATCTAGTCCGAAAACATTTACTGAGATACTGTTTTGTTTATCAAACTTTGGTATATGATTTTCCTCTACCGGAAAGTCAATGCTATTAAAATTTAGTTCGTCTTTGTATGGAAAATACTTGTCAACACGATCAGCATTTTTTTCTTCTGGAAACATCGCAGAAAGAATAGACCACTGGAAACATCTGTTATCATTGTTTCTGACATTTATACAGCATTTTTTGTTTTTAATTTTTTGAGGGAGATCGACGTATAAACTACCGCGAAGCACGTTATATTTTTTGCTGTGTGAAATAAAACTTCTTTTATCATTTCAAATTTCCAACCCGATCCTGATGCAGTAAATTCTTCTAATTTTTTGTTTATTTCTTGATGTATTTCATCGGCGACTATGGCAATGTTTGTTCCAGTTAATATTTTTCTCGATTTAGCCGTTAGATATGGTTCTGAAATTTTGCTGTCAAAACTTTTTATTTCAAAAATTACATCAGGTACATCCTCACCTGCATGCAATTTTGATAAAATCGTATAATATTATACTATTAGTTTGATACTTTATGAGCAGCAAGTTCTTTTGATACAACAGGTTGTAAAAGATGAAATAAATTTGTGTCGCTAAAATTTGCTAAAATATTTTGATCATCAAGTTTGTAACTATTATCGTCACCGGAAAATGCTGTAGCAGTTTTTTCAGATTTGATAATGCTTTTTTTTAGCAATATCTCGCAATTTTAACATTATATATATATATATATAGTAATATTTTATATTTAACTGAATTTTTTTTTAATTAGAGATATGAAATCCTTATAGTATAATGACAGAAATTTTGAGATATCTGAGGTTGACGGCAGAAGAGCAAAAATTTTATCATGTACACCATAAATACAACTTATATGCAGCAAATATGTTAGGTTCTGTTATTAATATAGAATCTAAAAAATCTGTTGGCACACCAACACCAGCTGGTGTATTAATTTCAGTAAAAGGCGATGATACAGAAAGAATTGAAATGTTTAGAAAAGATTTTATTTATACTTTAGTTTGCGACGATATTCCAGAAGGACAGCGAGTTTATCGAGTGAATAGCGCAGTTGCTGATGATAATATTGAAAATTTATCATTACAAAATGAATTTCAACTTCATCCAGTATTTGATCTGTATGAGACAAATGACAGAGGAATTATTCGACATAAAAAACAAAAAAAGTTGTTGGAAATTTGGATAGAGATGGATATTTACTTATAAAAGTTAGAGGAATCAAAACTGATTTTGTTCATTATAAAGCCCATCGTTTTGTGTTTGAAACTTTTAATGGCGCTATTTTAGATAATTTGGTTATCGATCATATGAACAAAATTAAAACCGATAATCGTTTGGAAAATTTTGATTTGGTTACACCAAAAGAAAATACTAGAAGAGGAATTGGTGGTGGTAATAATTTTAAAAATCCAACTAGACAAATAATTTCAATAAATCTTGAAACTTGTGAAGAAATAAAATTTAAATCAATGACAACTGCTGGGAAATATCATAAAATTAATACAGCTAGAATAAAAGAAGTAGCTGATGGTAAAAGAAAATCAACAACGTCAATGTTGACATTTGATAGATTTAATTTTAAATACGATAACTAATGATATTTTCTAGATCATTTCGAGTAAGACAGTTATGACTAAATTCCATAATATCATGTCGGTTAAATCGTAATGTCATCATTTTATTTGTATCAAGTTTTATTTTTTTCTGCTACTGTTAATAAAAATTTGTCAGATTCGCCTAATGTTATAATAACATCAACAAAATAAAAACTATTTCCCAACAAACAATTTCGAATTGCCTCAGCTAATTCTCCGTGATTTAGTATATTAACTCTTTGATAATATTTTATTTCTCCAAACATCTTTATTATTTATTAATTAGACAAAAGATATATTATAATAATGAACTTGATTGAAAGACTAGCTGAACTATGTTCGGGAGATTTTGTTTCAGTTTCAAATTTTACATTAGAAAATATTTCTAATGATAGATTTGCTGGTTATACTGAAAATGATATTTTGCATAACTATGACGACGAAGAAGAAGATGATGATGTTGTTAGTAAAAAAAATTTAAGCAGACGAACAATTGGACGATATGATGTTAAGTACCATATTGCTAAAAAATAATAAAATTTAATTTTACTATCACAGAGCATCAAATATTTTGGCAACTTATAAAACCTTTTTTAAACGTAATAATAACTGGACAACAAAGATATATAAAATACGATTTTATTTTTGTCAAAATATTAATTTAATGCCAGTCGATGATGCAAGAAAATCACATTTAATTTCTTTATGTAAACCAGTAAAATGTAAATCCGTGCTAATAAAATACGAAGAAATTTATAATAATAATATTCAATCGATATCGACTTAGTGGGTACCCAGCCATTAAATTTATCGCTATATCCGCGCCATTTGACTAAACTTTTGTTGCCGCGCTTTTTAATAACTTTTTCAATAACAAATATATCTTGTTCTGTTTTCTGAAGTTCTTGCTCGTAAAAACTGCCAGTTATAGGTTCACCTAATAAATCTTTCAACGAGTATGTAACTGGTATTGTTAAAAGTTCTTTATCAACAACAAATACTTCTTCGGTCCAGTTATGAGTATATCCTTTCTCAAATGTTTTTTTCGTCAGAGAAATTCTAACTTTATCACCAACTTTAAATTTATGTCTGCGGTACATATTTTCGTTTGCTAATATTGGATTTGCAATCGCGTCGTTTGGCGACATTTTTAGGGATTTGTGATTCGTGTTATTATACTCGTCAACAATTTTTTGTAAATTGTCAATATATTTACTCGTATTTTTAGCTGTCAAATACTTGTGGATTTTTTCGTTGAGCGTGCGATTAAATCTTTCAACGATGACGCTTTTTCCCTCATTACCTGTAACATATTTTTTAATGTTATTTTGCTCTAAAAACTGTTCAAACATTTTATTAAAAATTCTGCTCCATGATCAGTCCAGGTTCTATTTGGCTTTCTTTCTGTGTTAACAATAATTTGTTTTAATGCATCAGTCATCGATGTCCCTGTTTTATCCGAAACAGGTACACTAAACGCGTATTTGCTAAAAACATCTACAACATTAAAAAGATATCTCTTGTTATCATTAAATTGAGCTAGATTTGAGACATCAACTAAATCTATCGCCCAGACATCATCAACGGCATTTGCGACAACTTTACGTCGCGGAAACGTTTTTTTTTTAGGTTTGTGTAGCTGAGACGCTAGCGTCTCTAAGGCAAGGTCATCATATAATTCTTTTTTTCCGAGACCTAATTTATATTTTGCTCCAATAAAATCCTGAACCAGCCTTCGGTCAACACGTTCTCGCATATTTACAGGTTTCATATCACGAAGTTCGTCTAACATTACTTTATCGCAGCTGTGTTTATTTTGTTCGTTGTCTGGACGTTCAATGTATCTGTAGCAGATATCATGGCGCATTGCTATTGCATCAACTTGATTGTAAGGCTCTTGTCCTGGCAGCGGATTATCGTTTTCGTCAAGTTGTTTATCAAGAGGATTATAAGGTCCAGTATATTTATGGCCTGGCAATGTCCAACCGCCTTTTGGTTTTGGTAATTTGCCAATCAATTTATGTATATCTATACCAAAACCAATTATTTCTCTGGTGTTACATTTCTGACAATATGTAACAATTTTATTTTGCTCAAGACATAAATCTCTATCACAATCGCACTCGCATGTCATTATTTATTAATCATCTACTAATATAATCTCCCTGACGTTGTCAGGGCAACCCGCTCCGGACAACTTTGTTGTTGGCAAAAACACACTTTTTCTTTTTCCACAGATTGCACAAATACTTTTCAGCATTATTCTATTATTTTTTGTTTTTTCTGTTTTTTCATCTTTATTTTCTGTTTTAGTTTTACACTTAAGACAATATGTTGACATTATATATCAGTGAGTTTAGATAAAATTAATTGCAATCTCATCATTAGCGTGAGAAGGTTATTTGTCAAATTGCAAAATAAACTTCAAAAAACCTGGATTTTCGGTCATCTGTTTAATGAACATTACGCAATAGTATCCACAAGCAGAAATTCGAACTGGTTGAATTTGATTAGACGAATAATTTATTATTTTTTTTTACTCATGTATTTTTTTATTGCGTCACTTGTTGGAATTCCGAACGAGTCAAAATAATTGTTATCACAAACAGCTACCCACTGTGTGCCAGATCCGTCATTAAAATCTTGTATATTTATAACACACGAACCTGGCGTTTCTAGTGTCATAAGTTCATCTTTAGAATAAACTCCACAGAAATCTTTTACTTTTTTCAGTTTGTCAAGTATATCAAAGTTACTTAACGCGGTCTAGTTCATCTCTTTGTTCCTGGCAACATTAGTCCTCGTCCTACTCCTAACAGATTTGGTAATAGTTTTCCCGCTAATCCTGCTAGTAATGGAGCTATTGGAATAAATCCACCTTTTCTCCTCGGTCGTATCTTTTTTTTTCGTCGTTGTCTTTCTTTTTGCTGTTTTTTGTTCGGGCATTATATTTATCTTTAGACAAAAATTTTCTTTATTCCATGACCTTCAACTGCCTTTTTCGTTGCGTCAGATACTGCTCTAGACGCTGCTGCTAATCCTAATGTACCTAACACTGGCAAAATTTTAGATATTAACGTTCTGACCATTACAGATAGTGCTAGACCGAAGAAACCACCTTGTTTTGACATTACAGTTATTTGTGCAGCACTTAAATTTAAAACAAAAGGTTTTTTGCGATCGTATTTATTTACTTGTTTTTTGGTTAACATTAATTTTGTTAAAGTACCTAAAACACCTGCGTTAGGGTTGACCTTTAATGATACTTGTCTTTTCTTTGCAACAGCAGCTGCTAATTTTTTTTTAACTTGACCATATGTCAAAGATATTTCTTTTACAATATATTTTGTCATCTTATATTAAAGTTACAGATTAAACTTAAAGTTTTTCAAACTTGTACTGACATTTTACCTTCGATAAAGTGAATCGTAATAGTTCTGTCGCTGATCAGTAACGCATGTACATATAACTGCGCCATGGAACTGCTCCGAGCGTCCATGTAATTTCAATATCAGCAGTTGAAATTACATCTCTTTCATTTTGTTTACTAACATCAAAATAAAATATCGGATAAAGTGTACGAAATTCCTCTACTGATATCTGAGATCCGTCTCCAACGTGCTGATACTTTTGCAATGCGTCCATAAGATACATGTTAGGTCGAGTAATATTTTTATTAGCGTTATCTGAAAAATTACATTCTATCGCTCGCTCCGGGTATTGCTTTGAATTTATTCTAGCATATATTCGTCTAACATCAGCATTATGAAATATTGCATTATTTTGTTGTTGGTTACCACGTCGCGCTCGCCGCTGAAATACAACAAATATTTGCCGTGGCTTTTGTTCAGTCGACGTCGTTGTGACTCGCCATGTGTAGTCGGTGGTATTTGGAACTGCTGTTTGATATATTTTATGTTGCTGAAAATGAATCTTTTTTGTGCGGTTTTTAAAAATATCATCTAATTCGAGTGATTTTGAAACTGTCGGCGTTATTCGGGGCATCCACGGCGCAAGTTTGTTTATGATAAATTGTACATCAATTCCACCAGATCGAAATAAACATTCATTTTGTTTCTGATCGATCTAAAATAAAAGTATGTTTAACTCCACGAAATACTTTATTATAGTCCCTGCAAAAGCCAAATATTGTACTTAGTGGCAGCATCATTGTAATTTTACGTGATTCTGCTCCAAGTGCCTTTCTCCTAGTATAACCTTCATTGTAACGTATATTTTTTCTGACAATAGGAAATGAGTTATTAATTAACTGCAACATTGCAGTGCCATTTGCAGCCGCACCTAGTGGTGTTATACTAAGATTATTGCAAGCTGCAGTAAGTGAAACTCTTGTAGCGGCCTCACCAGCGTCTGCACCTGGTTCGACTATACCTAGCGCAGCAGCATTAGCAATAAGAAAATTTCTTACAATTACAGCATCTTCAGCGGCATTAGCTCCAGCCACTATAAGAGGTGGACCTCCGGTTGAAAACTCAGACGATGCCATAAAACCAGACCCACCACTTCCAGTATCTTTAAACCGCATCATGTTAGTTGCAGTTGATCTGGAGTAATCATCGGAAAACGAAATAATATTTAAGATTGTACTTGCAACTTGTAAGTGACTTGAAATATCCTCAACAGTTTGATTGGCCAGCTGATATCTGCCACTTTTAAATAAACACCAACCATCATTTATAAGAGATATTTCTGCGTTAGCTGCAATTGCGGCAGGTACATTAGCTACTGTCATAATCTGGGCAGAACTTCTAACATTGCTTTGTGAGGAAGCAAAAATACGTCATCGTCTCTAGTATTAAATGTTCTAACGCCAGCTTTATTAGGTTCGTTAGAATTTTCATCGAGATATTCAATATATTCAAATTCTGTTACCGTGTCGTCTCCGTCATAAATTTCTGCTAAATCGAGATAATTTTTAACACACACTTTTTTATTTATTAGGTTATACAAAATTATTGTGGTGTTGTTGCTTTAGATATTATTTTTTTAATAATTTATTCTCCTTTCGGTGATAAAAGTTTTTTTGTTGCTGTTATCATTGCGCGTTGAGTTTCTTTTGTTGGTGCGATTTCTGAAATAGCTTGTTTGATTGTCGGTACACCGCTTTTTATTTTATCAGCTATTTTTTGTCCAACAGCAGTTCCAGCAGCAGATGCAGCTCCAGTTGCAAAAGCTTTTGATGCGTCAAGTGCAATTGGTGCAACTTTATGAGCTATTCCTGGAGCATTTTCTACAATTTTAGCAAATATATTTCCCAAAAATCCTCCGACTGTTTTTCTTCGATAAACTTTTTTCTGTTTCATTATATCTGAGGTTGTATAATTTTATTTAGCTTTTCTTATAAAATATGTTTACTATTGTTCGCGTAAGTGTAAATAATAAGTAACATTTTCATTATTAAAATCCAGTTGTCGTCCAGACTGATCTGTCAATTGCATCTTTACTTCTGTTATTTGATTTTCAACGTTTAACGGATAATAAATAACTTGACGTGGACTAATTTGCATAAGAGAACCTGGCGGAACGTCTGGTGAAAAACTGTATATTGTTTGTCCTTTACTACCTTTAGCTGAATAAGATCCAGATGCAATAGAGCAATTTATTAATATTGCGTTTACATCAGTTATATTTGCTGGCAGTTCACCGTCATACGTTCTGGTTTCATTAGGAGGAGCAGCATAACTTTTATGAAGAAATCCTATCAGTGGTGCGATGCTTTTTGGATTGGTAAAACCAACTGTTATACCAGGTTTTATTGTTATTCTAGCTCGTAACGTATTATAATTTGGTGTAAGCTCAAAACTATCAGTTGCTACACCTTCATTTTTTGCTATTAGTTCTTTTATTGTTTTATTTAGATCAATTATGTTGTAGGCTCCTTGTGGAATTATAATTAATTTCCGTTCGAAAAAACCTCGATTAGTATAAATAAATTCAAAATTATCATTTATTCCAGTTTTTACATTAGCCACAGAATTCCAACAAGTACAGGAAATTAGTCCAATTTCATATTGTTTTTCACGATCTAGTTCTATTGGCGGAATATACTTTACATAAAAATTTGCGCTATCTTTATCAGATTGGCTAGAGTCTAGTAATAAAGTTACTGACATTTATTATTATATTTTTATAAAATTGTTATATTAAATCATTACACAAATTTATAAAATTAGATCGCGATGTAAAATTTCGTATTGGTCAGATGTTAATAAATTTTCCGATCTCAAATTATCAAGTATGTCAATAATTTCTTTATCAATTTCAGCACCAACATTTCCAGCTTCTTTTGATGATATCAATAACATTAATCTGCCAATCATTTCAGTAACTGATGCAAAGATTCTAACTCCTGTTCCTGTTTTTTTTTTTTTTTCAATTTTCTTTGATCGCTCATTATTATAATATTTAAATACTTTTTCAAATTTGTATTTTGCTTTTCAGCTTCTTTTTTATTTCTAAATTTTTTGGCAGCATTTCTAAAAACACTAGCAATAGCAGCACTTCTAGCTCTGTTATAAAGTTCTTCAACATTTTTTATTTCAGCTGTGTCAATTTTATTGTAAGCTCCTTCATTTTTTCTATGATATCATCTAATTTTTTAATGACATCTTCGTATTTATCTTTTTCCCAATTATGAATATTATCAACGTCAGAAAGTTTATACTCGTTCATAAAACTAGTATATTCTGATGGCATAATTATTTCGTATTTTAATTGTTTTTTTAAAGTTATCACGATATTCTTCATTATCTTTCTCAGCTAATTGTTGTAAATCTTCTTCAGTCATCGTCATAGGACCTCGTGTAAAAAACATATATTTTTCTTGTCCTTCATCAATTGATTTTGCTACAGTACTTAAGCTATTAAGGTGATGACTGTATATGTTACTTTTTATATTATTAATAGCCTTAATGTAAAGATCAGCGATAATTCCATGTCGATATAATTTAATGCTATCATAGTAATTACTATTTTCTAAAACTACCTTGTCGAGATGTTCCTTACTCTTTTCTTTTATTTTTTCTAGCTCTTTAATTATTTCGTCTGCATTAAAATAATCTTTTTTAACATTGTATACTTGCACACTCTAAATAAATTCATATTTTTCATTAAAATCTTTATATTCATTATCTCTTATCCTGCTAGCTATATTTTCTAAATCATATTCAAATCTTCTTTTTTCTTCTGTATTTTCTCTCTCTCTTCTAAGTTCTTCTTCTTCTAACATTCTTTCAATTGGTCTAACTACTGTTGCTTCTGCTAATCTTTGTTGAAGTTCTAGTGGATTATTTATCAGCCGATCTATTTCAGCTTGTCTTGCAACAGGATTAGCTATATTTGCTGCAAGTGCCTTTGCTAATCTTCTTTTTTCTTCTTCAGATCTTTCAATAATTTTTCCAGCAGCCGCTTCTTGTTGTTCCTTGATTAATCCTAGTAAACCTTTTTCTTGTATTTTGTAGCTTCTTCTTCTGATAATGGTTTATTTTCAGGTTGTTTTCCAAGTAAAGCTTCAGTAACTGGTTTGAGAGCGGCGGCTGTTGTTTCTGCTGCAGCCACATGGCCACGTCGTGCTTGTTGGATCATCTGCCTAAGTTCAGCTTTAGATTTAACAAAATTTTTTAGATTTTCTATATGTTTTCTGTACTTTGCTTGTCTTTCCATTTTATTATATATTACATTTTATAAAATTAACAAAAACTTACTGTAGATATTTTTCAATACAACAGCGAAACATTTTACTCGTATCATTTGTTAATTTATCAAACAAAAAAAAGTCATATTTATTTGCCGTCGCTTTATGATATAATTCAATAAATTTATCTTTTGTTACATCACCACATTGTTCGTTCGCGATATTTCTAGCGTCAACATTGTCAAGTCCTGAAAATAATATAAAACAACCAGTATTTCGCCTAATAAATCTGTCAACATTATAAAAACCTTGGGCGAAATAAACCGAATTACATTTTTTATTAGGTGATAATGAAAAATATGATCTTTTTTTTCATTTCTTCATTGTTTAGCGGAATATCATCAAAAACACTATCTTGTGTTCGGACGAATCAAGTTGATTAACTGGAAGAAGTTCTTCTGGTTGTTTGATAATAAAAAAATCTTCACCAGCCTCAAGATCATCACGATGTTTGTCATTATAATTGTTAAGTAGCACGTAGTTATCCTGTTGTGGATTAATTGTGTAAATATAAACGCGATCGTAATTAAAATTATCTCCTAGAAGTAAATTCATAAGCAAGTTTGTTTTCCCCGATCCAGTTCTTCCAACAATATGATAATGACAATCTGGAAGTTCGTTTTCATATTTATGTTTCACCAACCGCTCTGTATCAAAGTTTAATATCGACGATTTTGCTATTATTGTTATACAATTTTATGTTATATAAAAAAAATTGTCTGACAATAAATAAATAATGAGCTATTATACAAAATTTGGAACATTAGTAGGAGATTCATCGGCTGCAAGTACAACAATAACAGATGGTAAGGTTGATTTATCAGGTTACCTGAAAAAATCCGGCGACACAATGACAGGAAACCTGTTTATGTCAAATCAACGATACTAGGTTTAGAAACAGCGTATCCGCCAATGATAGTTGACCTTACACAAGCTGTTAGTTATGCACAACTTAAATCAGTTGACGACAATAAGTTAAACAAGGCCGGCGGAACTTTAAGCGGAAACTTAGATATGTCAGAAAAAAAATAAATAAATTTAGAGACCAGGTATCCACCAGCAAACTTAAATCAAACTCAAGCGGTAAGTTATTTGCAGTTGAAGTATGTTGATGATAACAAACTTGATAAAATCGGTGGAACAGTTACAGGTAATATTATTATGAACAAGAATAAAATTACATACCTTGGAGACCCAGCCACAGAATCAGACGCAGCAACAAAAAAATACGTCGACGATCAAGAATCTAAGTATGTGTTAGTGCGCGGTGGTATAATGCGCGCATTTCTCAATATGAATAATAATGGTATTAATGATCTCAGAACACCAGAATTAGATTTTGACGCTGTAACAAAAAAATACGTCGACGATATTAATATTCTAATAAACGATGGAATTAACGAATTCAGAACTGATTTTTCCAATCACGTACAAACATTCTTAAATTTTAGTAGAAATATAAACAAATCTGTGTATGAATTTTTTGGTAATCCAGTGGTTGTAGATATTAAACTTGCTGAAATTAACATAAAACTAAATGATATTGTTAGTGGAATCCCTAATATCATTCAAAAAACTAATCTTGTTAAAATTCCTCACAAACAAATTAACAATATCGTGTACACAGAAGCATCAGGATCATCAACATGGACACCGCGCGATAACACTCTCGAACATACCGCAGAAGTAACTGGGTTATACAGGCTGTCCATGTACGGTTTGGAAATTACTGCGGCCACTTCATCATCACCGAATGTACATTATAATCCTCTACTGGTAATGCTCAATAAGAACACCAAAGAAACATTTACGTTGACATCAACGGAAATGCCCCCGAGACGTTACTGGTGGTGTCTGGAATTCGTAGCTAAATTCCTCAATTAATTACCTAATTAAATGACAACGTCATTAAGTATAATGAATCAAACCCAGAGACTGGCACTAGAGTTTTTAATATTGTATAAAATTTGTAAACAAATATTATATAATGAAAAAAAGTATAGTTGATTTTAATCATATTTCAGATAAAATTCCAAAACAAGATGTGGACGCACTAATTCGATATTTCAGATATTATCATAAAAAACTTTGGTGCGTGAAAAATGTTACGAATACTATAACAAAATACTTCGAGTGATATCATATTTACCACTGCTAATGACTAGCTCTGGTATAATTTCAAGTGGAGCATCATTAAATCCGTTTTTGTGAATAATATCCGGCGTTGGTGTTTCTCTTGCAACAGCGTGTAAAAAAATTGAGCCTCGTCTTGCAACTAAAAAAAATGCTTGTAAGACAGCAAGTATCACCTATAAAAAATTACTTGATCAGATACGATCTTATTTGCGTGGTATAAAATATGATATGGACGATTTAATACGAGAGTTTCGTATTATTGACAGTATGTTAACAGATATTTTGCCAATGAGAGTTAGCAGATATGAAAAAATTATTAAAAAAAGTATAGTAATGGTAGGGTATAAAATAAAATAATCTCAAACAATGTTTTCACGATAGAAGGCTTAAAATGTTTGATCTATAGAAACAGATAAAAGTGTCTCAAATCCCCATTCATATCCTACTTCCCATTCTGTGAAAATATATAGAAAAATGTTTTCAAAATCGTGTACGAGTAAATGATAAAATGCTTTGGTTTTCTATGATATATGATGAAAAATAAATTGCAGTCTATTCGTTTGATGTCCGATCATGTGAATAGTCTTTGATGAGCATAGATACTAAGAAGGCTTTGCCACTTGAATATTCCCTTACACAACTAATATATTTGTCTCTTTGCCATTGCAATAGTCTTGCTAGATAGCTGTGAATAAAAATCAATACTAAGCGTTTTGTAAAGATAGTAATGCATAATATTGGTATATACAGATTTGGTTTCCCTGGAGATTAAATGCATAAAATGATTACAAAGGAATTCTGATGGCGTCATAGGCCCACATGGAATTTCCATAATAACTAGATCATGTAATCATTTTGAAACTTTGTAAGATTAAAAATAGAGAATTTCCAATGGATTGTTTAGAATATAACGCCGAAATCAGGTCAAAGATAGATAATTTTCAATGGATTTTCCTAAAATAACGCCCACTCCAGAATGTTATGGAATCAAGGTTAAAGATAGGAAATTTCCAATATATTTTTCCAGAATAACGTTATAAAAGGCAGTCAAAATTTTCTTCGTAGCCATTTCTGCTAGAGGATTTATATACGTGAACAGGTAAGTGAAAATATTTTTCTAACATATTTTTTGACAAAATGTTACTATATCTTGAGGCTGATTTGATTGAATTAAATCTTTTAAAAAATCTGTTTGTTAGATTAAATCCGACGCTACAAATTGGCTCTTTGTAATAGGACATTTTATATAATATTTTATTCTGCTTTGTAGGTTATGATATCCTGCATTAACGTGTGCTTTGTAGGTTATGATATCTTGCATTAACATGTGCTTGGGAGGTGGGTGGGTATCCTGTTTTTTGAGGGAGAGGTGGTAAAAAATGTCAGAATATATTTATTTTAGAGAGGGGGTGGGTGTTTTGAGAAAGCATCCTCTTTGGGTTTCAAAATTTCATCATTTTCTGAGATAAAAATTTGGAGGAGGGTGGTTTCTGAGGGAGAGGTGGTCTCTGAGGTGATAAAAAAATGTCAGAATATATTTATTTTAGAATGGGTGGGGGTTTCCTGACCTTAAACCCTCTTTGATATAAAAACCTCAAATGCCTATACTACTAAGGTTGAAAACATTCCCAGAAATTAGCAGATTAGTCTGATCTATATTCTACCTATAGGGCTTCTCTATACGAGAGTATCATCATCAATCCAATGTCTTGAAAGCCAAAATTCAAATGGTTCAGACTTTTGCAAAATAGCTTATCAGAAACGTATGCCATGATGTCTGATAAAGATATCTCCGAATAAACAATATAAGTTGTATTTTCCAGAAACATATATGCTTAATATTGGGTGCATTGATAAGAGTTTATACGTAATAAATAATCTTTAAGGCAAAGAAATCGAGGAACAGGACGACCTACTGTAAGCAGTTGTTTCTATAAATAACAAACAACAAATATTTCATGTACATACGAATCCATGTCAGAGTTTCCTTCCTCTTCTTATAATGACAGGACTCTACAAGAAAACATCTGGTACAGAACAACGATCGGTAACATTTATGAAATGAATCCACCAAGCATCATATCATACACACCAACTTTATTCATCAATTAACAAACGTTACGAAGGCAATCTATTTTAGGTTAGTTTAAACATGTTTAATTGTCACAATATGATAGAGTGGGATTGGGCATAAGTTCTAATAACTTAAGTCAGCATTATCTCTACATAATACAAGTATTCCAACATAATTGAACTTGATAACAGTAATTAATAATGAAAGATGATTGCAGAGAGAGAGAGAGAGAGAGAGAGAGAGAGAGAGAGAGAGAGATTGAGATTGCAACGCCAACCTATCAGCAATAGTGATTTAGTGATTATCAGCAATAGTGATTTGGGAAATGACCGAAAGCAACCAAACGCTGCTGACATGCCGGCAGTTTTAGTTCTATCAATCACTCGATCATATCATGAAAATTTGTTCTATCGGTATAACAGAACGGCTAATTAAATTTCACATAAATTTTGTAACTATTTCTAAGAGAAAGCGAATCATTCAAATGTCATGTTTTGTTTATGTAAGTGATTAAGTTGTTATATACAACATGCGCGGGGTGGTGTTGTTCTATTCTTGATCTCTGCTCAGATCTCTGTTATTCCATCCATTAATTTCATATTTTATTTTACTGTTTACTTGACCCGGGCAGTAATTGATCTATGCAATAACACTGTGGTTGATCATCTGCTAGACAATGATAACCCAAAACCATAAGAAGTGGGGAATCTCGCTTCATCCCATCACACGACATTGTGTTATATCATTTCAGGTGAGACATGTTTAGTCACTGAGACTCTGTCTTGTCTTATATCATTTGATGTGAGACATTCTGACTCACTGAGATACTAACTTGTTTCATATAATTTCAGGTGAGACATGCTGATTCACTGAGACGCGTTCCTGTATTAGATCATTTCTTGTGAGACACGCTGTCTCACTGAGACTCGTATTATCAGTTTCCAAGACAACTGCAACATTGTGTGTGTGAACAAAAAAAAAAAAAAAATTATACACAAGAATAATGTTTTTAATTAGTCAAGAATAAGTGATAATATCGTCTCTTGTCATGCATCACTGGAAGAGGAAACACCAACTTGATTTAGCGGAACATGTGCCTAAATTTGTTTTTACGAATATAGTTTAAATAGGGAATTTCGTAGATCTT
>JAECUM010045593.1:0-20542 GCA_016617855.1 Megalonaias nervosa
ATGTATGTGTGTGTGTGTGTGTGTGTGTGTGTGCGCGCCTGTGTGTGTGTGTATTGTGTGTGTGTGTATTGGACCTAATATTTTTTGTTTACACCTTTTACGAATATTATGTTAAAGATTTATTACACTGTCAAATCGTATCCAGAAAATAGCACTTCGTAAAAGCTATGTGTGTTAGTGTTCCAAGGGAATTTAAGATAGAGGCAGTACCAAACTTATTATTAACTGGAAAACCAGAGGAAAGAAAGACAGAAGGGGAAAAAGAAAATAAATATGAATACATAATATTTCGGAATTCCAGTCCTTTCATTGTTCCATAGAAAGATAAACACTCTTTACACTGTCCGTAAGTGTCCGAGTATCATATCCAGCGTCTGTATCGACTGGCACCGTGTCTCAGACATAAACCTGACCGAAAGTTGCCACGGGAGTTAGTGGTCTTCCAGTTTTAACGATGACCAAAGATGTTTGACAACAAGAAGTAGACAAAGAAGAAGAATATCAGGTTACCAAGATTCGAATAATTGTATCTTTCATTTAAATCGGAGTAGGATAGAAAAAAATATTAAGTGTAAACTTGAAGTGATTTTTTGAAATAGTTTAGCTTTCAAGGAACAGTGGTTGAAACAGCTTTAGTAATGGCACTACGTAGTGTCCGAACTGTGTACAACAGATAACTTGCATACTGATAAAGATTTGAACAGGTGAAAATATAAAGTCCATTCTTATCCATGAGATTAATCTGACAGAAAAAATAATGATACAGTCATTGATTAAGCTTTGATCTAGAACTGATGTGCACCTCAGCAACAATGATGAGAATAAGAATTTTTTAAAATTTTTTTTTTAAAAATAATAACATTTACAAGAACGGCATTTTCAACCAGAATTCGCACTCAAGAAGTCGAAAGTGTATGTAGTTTGATCAGTATGTAAATGTGTTGCAATTAATGATTATCTTGATGATTGTGAAATAATGTTCATGAGATGATGCAAATCTAGAATAGTTTGCTACTTTATGTGCTCAGTGCTCACAATACATGATCAAAACAGTCAACGAATCAGAATAAAGGACACGTGCGAATCAGGATAGAGCTGTCTTGCACCGGTGTTCCGCACAGGAAAATGCGATCATACCCATGTAGGAATGTGCGAAAAAGTGGTATAAACTCGTCCAAAGGCATATGTCTCGTTTGTAACTTTTGGCAAGTTTGATTTTACATACCTTCAACTTATCATTTAAGGGAAAGTTTAGCGGAAAACGATTACAATATTCACGACGACTTGAATGTGCTAATTTGTGCAATAGCTCAACATTTAAACTCTTATTCGAATAGAAAGATATAGTAAATATCCCCAAACAACTATATACAATTTATACACTAGAGAGACTGCTTAGCATTGGATATTTGTATATTGAGTACCCGACATCTATATGAAGCATTTACGGGGTCTCTCTGCAGTAGAACAAATACATTTCCAAACTTCAATATTAATAGTACAAAGTATGATGCAATTTCACATGATGATCAAACGTTGTTAGCCACTCTCGTGGTACATTCAGGTGAGAAAATGTTGTTAACATATTAATAAACAGAAACTTATGACATCATGTTTATTTCTCTTTAATTCCAGGTAATTATGCACAAATTTCATGCATATTTATTCTGGGTATATGAATTCTACACGATAGGCGACCTCCCCCATGTCGTACATGTATCGTGATGCCTCAAACAAGATGACGACCTCGTAATGGTGGACTCTGGTGCAAACCTCAGTTGAGCTGTCACCTGAAAAAAGGCGGGATTTTATTATTATATTAATCTATAAATTATGCTGGTATCTTTACCTTTGGATTTTTCAAAAATCTGATTGATTTCTTGTGCCAAGTTCCTTGAAGAAAATGGACATAAAATATTGCTCAGCCCGTTTTCTAAGTGAACGAGCCACTGTACAGTAATTGTGTATCTACAGACATCTGATAGGGAAGAATAGAGGGTTTCGGTGCAGTCAGAAACAACACACTAAATGCATATGACAATAATGGGTTCTGTAACCACATTTCCCAGATTTTTCCACTAAAAGAGACCTAATGAATGTGCAACAGGTTTAACATCTACCTTTTTTCTAATTGTCTCCGTATCGCAATAACTGTTGGCTGATTACAATCTGCTTTTCTGTTAAGGTGGGGATGAAGAAACTGCAACAAGATAAAGAAATTAATAGTGACCTCTTACTTATAGAGTAAATGCCACTCGAATCACCGGTACATCGTTCTGATCATTATTAAGATTTTCTGGCTGTACTAATTGTAATACAATAGGTAAAGACAACAGAGACCAATAAATAAACATACAAACATGTAGTTTCGGACCTATGAATAGTTACAATGTAATTTCAAAATACGCACGTATAAGGGATGGCATGACAATGGTCATGTCGGAGGTTACGTCGTACAGTGTAAATATATTCCCTCCAACATAGTCCCTTAAGCACACCCGAAAGAAGGACGTGTCTTTGTGCCTGAAATGGAACCTAATATTCCCCTGTGGGTAGTTCCACCAGAATGTTCCATTACGACATCCAGAGTCTACCTGCACGTCTATTGTCGTGTGCTGGTCGGATGGGCTGAAAAAAAAATGCAGAACATGGCAACCATTATGAGACAAATTTCAGTCAATTGCAGATTGAATGAGAGACGTCCCGCTTTCACTTTTAAATAGGGTCTGATATATTCGACAACTAATCACGATCTATGCAACATGCAGTTGGTTGGGCAGTGTACAAAAAGAAAAAGAAAAAAACGCATGTAAATATATTTGATGGTAAAGTAGGGAGTGCCAAAATAAAAAATCGACTTGCACCTCATTTTCATGATTGCTTTGGCACAGCATCGCCATCTAGTTAGAACTCAGAAGAGTGCGATACATAATTATAGCTTACTACCTACCGCATGAGCCTCCCGTCCATCAAATTGTTTCGAGTACCATTCAGAAAAGCACCTTTCATCTGGCATGCTCAGATGACTTTTGTTCTTGACAGAAAGAAACCGACACAAACAAAAGTTCCTTGTTGAAAAATAGCAAATGCCACTACAAATAACAAAACGATAATGATTATTTATAACTTGATTCAGAGCTGTTAGTTTTACTCTGTAACTGGTTATTTGTCTAATGTTAAGTTTCGTGCTCGATACGCGTTTGATTGACATCATTAGTTCGACATGTTGAGTACTATTTTATTTACTGACAAATACTTACATATCCCTTGAACCAATGCCATATAAGCATACTCCATAAATAAAATAGAAGCAATCTCGGGAAGCTTGACTTGTATACTCATACTTTAGCTTTTATCGAGAAAGATATTAATTAAAAAATTAAAATAAATAATGTATAAAAAGTATAACTATGAGTTCCATTCCGAAAGAACTCATAGCAGGCGGTGTCTTAAGTCGTTATTAAAGTTTCCATCGTACCGATTGTCCTTCAAAAATAATTTATGGGATTAAATTCATTTTTTTTTTCTACGACATGATCAAATATCAGAGTACACCACTGTTAACGCATCGTTATAAATTATGTACAAAATATTAGCAGATATCGATAAATACCAACCCTTGGGGTATAATTTGACACGGATCGCCAAATAAGCCACTAATTGACCCTCCAAGAAGAAATATACATGGGAGGACTAGATATAGTAAATGGTGCATCTTGCTTGCTATCTGCACAGCCAGATTGAATAGGATCTCTCCTTATGTGCACATGTCCAAATTATTATCTTATCTTGAAATTGTTGATTTACCAGCACCAGCTACGCCTAAGACGTTATCTTGCACTCCTTTAGCGACCGTACAAATTATAAAACATGTTTTACAGAAAGTACCACAAACAATAATCCATTTCTAGAAGAATACATAGTGATGGATAACATAATAGCTTGGGAGTTGGTAGGTAGATGGTGATCCAGTTATATAAGCACGTGTGCATGTACGGACCTATATTTAGCCTTCGCTGGATAGTATCAAAAAGGATACTTGAAGAAGTTAGACTCATTCTCAGACAGTTGTTATGTATATCTATATTATGTATATTGTTTTCATAATAATAGCTTTTGTAAGGGTAATTTAGTTGATGACATTTATTAATGCTAACAATATGAATGGACTGTACTGTAAAGATGAGTCATGTAGAGTGCGTAGTACGATTTCATTCATAAAATTCAAAGGTAGATGTACTGTAAAATTTCATGTAAATATCACGTTATCGAACAAGGACACTTGCACTGGTAAATTGGTCAGACAGACATAGTTCCTGATTTCCTAAAATAAAGCACGTGACTTTTGTTGACTGCAGTCAGTATTTCGAAATCACAGAATGATTTATTTATAACCCAAGTATTGCATTTCCTCTACTGCATATTAGCTTAATATCTTAAACGATTGTGTTGAGCAGAATTGATTATTCTTAATAGTAGTTTTAGCCTATGAAGTGATACATTGAGAGTCTTGATTTATTTATTTAATTTAATATTATTCGTTAGAATGGCAGTGTTGTAATGTTTATTCAAAGATATTTGGATTAATAGTTGTATGGAATTACTGTGACACATTCAAGGACAATGAGATTTGTTGCTCTATCGGATTTACAGTAAATTCATTTAAAGGTTATTTGGATTTAAAACAGTAATTTTATTTAGTGTTGGTACATGTAGTTATCATTTGGAATATCTTTGAAACTTATTCGGATTAATTGGAATTACTGAATTGATAGAACTTTTAAGATTCGCCGTAAGTTATTTTGAATTTTTCAATTTGTATTTCACGAACATAAAAGTACTATTTCAAATTATCCAAAACTTATTGGTTATCGCTCTTTCTGGTTACGTAGTTTAAGCCCCTAGAGACAGTAACACAAGACAGCCAGATTAGCTGCACAGTTGTCACTTTAGTGTCTTTGTTGCTGCATCAGTGTATAAAATAATCATTTTTACAAATAATTACTAGTAAACGTTGATGTCGAATTGTACGTTTTCGGATTAGAAATTTGCGCCTAATATCTATGTCCAGTGAAGCAGAATCTCAACGTTGATTTTATCTGAAATTTCTCGTAGCTCGAATAGTACTGTCGAATCAGACCCTAGCCTAAACTTTGAGAGAACTACGCACAGCCATATTCTACGCGGGCGATGATAAGTTTTGTTCAGCCAGATTCTAGGGTGGCTCCCATAGATATAAGCCAAGCGAAGGTATGACTAAGATCTATACAACAGACTGTTAGGTCAAAAACGAAGCTTACCAAATGTCTGGGCTGCCTTATATAAAGCTTGCTTTAGATGGCACTGGGGTATATCAGCTGTTAAAGATTCTCAGCGAACAGATCAAAGAGCAACAAGTATCAAAACAGCTAAAGATGGAGGCTATGATCCCCAAACAAACCCCTGAATGCAGTGGAAGAGTTAGGTTTTTGTATTGCTCCAGGATGGAGCCTGGGAGCTCAAGAAAAAGAATTACACTTTCTCTAGTATGGGACGAGAACACCGTGCGCTCTATCGTAAGAAGTGTGTGTGTGTGTGTGTGTGTGTGTGTGTGTGTGTGTGTGTGTGTGTGTGTGTGTGTGTGTGTGTGTGTGTGTGTGTGTGTTAATGTGCGAAACTATCCAGTGCGTCTGTAAGAATTTATGTACAAATGTGAAAAGTGCAAAAGGCTCAGGTCGAAAACTGCTGTAAATTTTTAATAAAACGCCGTCCTAAATAGTTAAAAATTCCAAATGTATTTAGAATATCTAATATGTCAGATTTATGCTACCGAGGTAATGACTTTTGGCAGTGAACGATATTTGAGAAAAAGTCGGCTGTTCATTATGCAGCCCAAGTTACGCCTTTCATCTCCAATGCTAGTCTAAATGTTGCAGGCAGTTACCAAACAAGCCAACTAATTTTCAAGCCTAACTGAAAGTAAATGTCAACTGATTTGCAGATTTAGTTTCTGTGTCAATTTACAAATATAAGTCTCATACTTATAAGTCACATTCCATTTACCTTTAAATGATAGTGGAGTGGGATGGGGTGGAATGGCGTGGGGTGGAGTGGAATGGGGGAGTTAAAGTCGTACACGCACAGGAGTGTTTACCAACTGAGACTTTAAAACAGTGCAGGAGAACTTCATAAGCGGTTTCTTTACCTGGAATATTTAGTGTGTGTCTGACCTTACTTACACGTATTTACTCAACTTTATGTATTAAATATACACTCTTAAGGACAAGTATTGCTTATGTATTAAATATAAGCTCCTAAGAAAAAGTATTGCTTATATGTTAAATATAAGCTCCTAAGAAAAAGTATTGCTTATGTGTTAAATATAAACTCATCGGGACAATAGTAGTGAATGTGGGCACTTTAGCGAGAATGGGAAAATACATTACAGACTCCCCCTGGGGCAATTTGGCGACTAGATTTATAGCGACGAGGGGAATGAGCATTACAAGACCCCCCTGGGCCACTATAGCGACAAAATAGAGCCTGGGCCACTATAGCGACAAGACAAAAGGTGGAATGTTGGTATAGGCAAGAGAGAAGAGATATCTTTTCGAAGCAATGGAGTGGCCCTGAAAAAGGCCTTTGGGTTCTTCTTCTATTTTCTCCAGTTCTTCCACCAGCTCCTCACTTTCTCTATGACTCCTTTCTTCTTCTTCTTTTCATCGTCTGGTAACCGGTCAGGATGTCCCACATATCTAAAGTGTTCTTGTACCTTCATCCAGTTTTGATTAAGTCTGTCAAACTCATCTTTTCTCTTTCTGTTTTCCTTCTCCTTTCTCTCTTTTGCCTAGGTCTCTTTGATTTTCATTGCCTCTTCGTCCATCACCTTTCTCATCAGGTCTTTAGCTTTCTTTAATTTCTCTAACCCCCACTGGACAAAATACCACTCGGTGAAATTTGCTATATCTTGCAAAAAGCACCTCACTTGGATGACATTATCAAGGGCCTCCTTCAATGTCCCCACTCTCACATATTTAGGATGGATGAAGCCTCTTAATTTCTCTGCTTCCTCCTCTATCATACCTTGCACTAGATCCCTGGCTACTTTCAGGCTGGTGACTTGACTGGTCACAAAGTCTTTGGTAACTGGATTCCTCCATTTTTTTTCAAGTCTTTCCACCACGTAGGCTCCATCCACCATCCAGTACCAACTGTCTTTCAATTCGTTGACTAGTCAACGCTGGGTAGCCAGACTGACGACGGCTGCGCTTTATATACGTGAAGCACGGACGTGAACGAAAACATCCCTTATACTTACTTCACATATTATATACTATCCACACAGACGGGAAGAAAGAAAAAACACACCATATCTACTATTCACACAAACGTACGCGAAGGCATGAAACACACACACTCTACTATCCACACAGACGGGAAGAGAGGGAAAAACACACCATATCTACTATCCACACAAACGTACGCGAACGCATAAACACACACACTCTGCTATTCACGCAGACGGGAAGAGGAAAAAAAACACACCATATCTACTATCCACACAAACGTACGCGAACGCATAAAACACACACACTCTACTTCCCACACAGACGGGAAGAGAGGAAAAAAAACCACACCATATCTACTATCCATACATACGTACGCGAACGCATAAAACACACACACTCTACTATCCACACAGTCGGGAAGAGAGGAAAAAACACACCATATCTACTATCCACACAAACGTAGGCGAACGCATAAAACACACACACTCTACTATCCACACAGACGGGAAGAGAGGAAAAAAACCCACACCATATCTACTATCCACACATACGTGCGCACAGCAAAAACACACACACACATACCAGCAAAGTAGCGAGTGTTTATAGTTACACTACTCCACATTCACACAAATTGGCAATTTGAATAGTCTCTCTTTTCTAGAGATCTGGTTAGCCCTGAGAAGGGTTGTTTTCCTAACTCCAAATGCACTTGGTTAATGCTGGCACCTCCCAGGTCTGGCACCACAGACACATCTCCTACTCCAATCATTGACCCAGTTCACATTTGTTGTTGGTAAAGCAGAGGGTGGTTGGCTGGCTTCATTCTTCCAGTCTTCACTTTGAGGGATAGTGAAGATTTGTTCCCTCTGTCTTCTACGCCAGACCAGTAGATGCAGTGGTTGCTCTCGCAAATTCTCCCAGTTTTCAATTTGGGGGGGACCACAGGTCTTTGTACTGGAGGAAGAGGTTGTGGTGCTGGTTCTGGTTGTCGTGCTAGTACTGGCTGTGGAGGCGTCCTCACCTCAGGCTTGACCTCACACACAGGTTTTAGTATGAGGTGAGGTAGGATCTCTCTCTTCATTTCCTTCTCCTCTTCTTTCTTTTTCTTCTCTTCGTCCTCTTCAAGCATGGCAGCTTCCGCTATGGTCTCCATTGCCAGCTCATCTAAAATTCGCCTGGCATACTCCAGGTGCATCTGGAGCTCCAACAATTTGGCAGTTCTATTGCTCATTTTGTTACTGTTGACTAATCAACAATGGGTATCCAGACTGACGATCGCTTCTCATTATATCCCTGGAATACGAACGTGAAGGAAAACACCCCCCGACACCAAAACTTACCATACCGCTATTACCATCACATGAAACGAGCGGACCTAAAAGAAACACTCACGTTGAATTTTTTACTTACAAACACAGGCATTCACTATCGGACAAGACAGAGAATCGAAGTGTTTATAGACACACTTCTATTTTTTTTAACATACAAACACACAAATTTGATATGGCAATTGAATTAGTATGTCTTTTCTAGAGTGTTGGGGTAGCCCTGAAAAGAGCTGTTGTATTGACGGGGAGTGATGGCAATCTTTTTTACTGTCTAAGATTGCGTCCCCGTCTGGCGGCAGGCTTTCCCACAGGATACGGTCTGCTTTTTCGGAAAGAGAAGGAGAACTCTTCCGTGTCTACACGACAGTCGACAAAACCTCTGTCTGGTTCCTGCTGATGTTGTCGCCGCTGTTGCTGCTGCTGTTCTCTCTGCTGCTTCTGAAGTCTATACTTATCTGTCCACTCTTCTTGTTCTTTCTTGATTTCCTTTCTGAAGACCTCTTCTATCAGGTCCTCGGTCACTTTCAACATCCTGACATTCTCTATCTCTTCAGGTTTCGGTGTCAGGTTTTGCCTGACACGATGTAAATTCACGTAAGCTTCGTTCAGCTTGGCTAGTCTTGAAGGCATCTTCGCAGGTTGACGAATCAACAATGGATGGCCAGACTGGAGACTGCCTCGCTTTATATGGCTCAAACGCGCGATATAAAACATCCCTACTGGGTTTTCGTTGGGTCGGAACGTTATCAAAGCTAATGTCATGGTGAGGTATAGAGAGAGAGAAGTCAAAGAGCATATATTCACAGTGTTGTTTTTTTTAAAAAAAACAAACGACAGACACATTTTTTCAACACACAACATTTTTATTACAAAATAACTAACAATTTATATAACATCAAACAAACAAACTATTTTTGACAAGGTTGACAACGTTGTGAAATTAAGCTAGATTTCCAATGATGGAAGTCATGGGGCCATTGATGTACACTACGTTTCCTAGTTAAAGACAAAAGATAGCCATAACGGTCACGAAACCATCGATCTACTTTCTCATCGTTTCTTAAAGAGTTACGATCAAAATAAGTTACTAAATGTTATAAAGAATATCCAAGACTGCGTCGATGAAGAAAATCCACACACCATGGCATCTGTGCCTTGTAATTTCACATTATTGAACCGTGTCGTCTGGGCATTTCTTCTCATAATGTCGATGATGTCGTCTTCCAAAGGGGGTAATCCATACGAATCAAAATACTCCACACAATCCTCTTTAGGGAAGTGTACGGCAACCCAGTGGGTTCATGTGAGATGGCTGTCGTCCGTGTTGATGACATAAGGTTGATGGTCTTGAGGTTTGCGATGAGACAGTTCATCTTTAGCGCACACCACAGGATTCCAAGAAGCAGTATACGAACTGTTATTCAAAAGGTAATAAAGTTCCCAGGTATCCATTTTGTCTTGTTTTTTTTTCACAGGTAATGATAAGTCATCAATTCAATTCTGACTTTTTGTTTGAAAATCTCTGACAAGTAACCATTTCTTTGTTTCGCCTCCGTACTCTGGGCTAAGAGAGCTTCGATGTGATAGATCTCTAGAGTAGTCAATGGAGGACAGGAATGATCACGCAAGCCTTTATACCACTCATGCAACATTGTTTCTTCTGAGATGCGTCGCCCAGATACTCGTCCAAGTTTTCTTCTTGACTCACAATCAGACATTTATAGTGTTGAATTTGACTGGGATGATCTTTTTGACATCCATATAAATCTTTCTTGGTCAATTCCGTAATTTTATCCGCCTAGTGTTTGGCAAAACATGACAGTAAATGTTGTTCTTGTTCTGGCCATCTGGACTTGACCACCTCGTCCTCTTCGTCTTTGTCCTGGGGTTCTGCCTCCACGGTATCCTCCCATTCCATTTGCAAGGATTCTCCACTGTTTAAAGAGGGATAAGTCTTCCATACTTTCTATTAGTCTAGAATGACTTCTCTCAAACTGTTGATTTCTATGGTATTGTCGAATTCGGCATACATGATGACGTTCACCGTCTCAGCGAGAGCTTCTGCAAACTGAAGTTCCACACGTGGTTGACCGGATTTTGTAGGGTGGAAATGTCCCTCGTCGCTGCCTTGGTCTGGAGTGAAATCAAAGGCCCACAAAGTGTAACCTCCTGCATAATTTTTGTACATAATGCCGTGGCTGGTGTTGGTTCCTAGGTGACCGGTAGCTTCGTACAGGGACAAGTACGATCTCAAGTAATTCTTCTGGGTAAAGTTAGGTTCGAAGGGTCTGGTGCACAAGGTCTTGCCATCGCGACTGACTTAGATCTTGGATACTCTGTAGTGCTTAAACTGGAAAGGATCTTGATCATGGGCTCCCTTGAGGGCTGCATTACTCACGATGCCAACGATTAAACGTTTGGGTAACTGTCCTTGGAACAGATAATCTTCGATCTTGGAACGGTGTCCAGCAGCAATGGTGAACGTTTTCACTTCTACGCGTCGTATCGGATACTTGGCAGTCGTTCTGCTCAACGTGTGACTGATGTCGTTTCCCGCTTTAGGTAACACTTCTACGCGCCGCACGTAAAGTCTGGCTTCTTGGATGATGGTTTTGTACTCGTTGGCATGAGCCATCAAATGGAAAGCGACCCTGCTGAGATTTAGCCTCAAGCGGATATCCACTCCGTTGAGCAAATACTTGTCTTGCAACCGTATGTCCAAATGCAAACGATCCATGAGTTATAAACTACGTCCTTGCAGGATTTTCTTTCGACGGTCGTTAAAGCCCACATTCTGAAGATTGTCATCTGCTGTAAGGCTATGTCGTTAAACGTGTCCTCGCCTGCTGTGTCAGGTTTCCATACCACGCAAGCATCCAGATGAGTGTTCTTGGTCTCTTTTCTGTACGTCAAGAGATTTTCCAGGTACGCTCTGTAAGGGTAAATATCCATGCTACTGGTGACCAGTTTGTTATTCAAGTACAAATCCAATTCGCTGAACAAGGAATCCATGAAATTGTTCACGGGAGCTACTCTAGCATCGGGTCCCGGATTGGTGTTGTCCGTTTTGATCACTTTGAGTTTCAGATACAAGTAACTGCTATTCAGATCAGATCGAAGTAAACTTCGGGCTGTCCGTTGATTTCAAACTCGATGGGAGCTGAATTCGTCAAAGAGGAGACGGGATGAAATCCTACCCATTGGGATTCTTGCACTGGCATGGCAGACAATCCAGATCCGACTTGGAACAGACGCACGACTCTCGGTGCATCATTTTCTCTTTGTGATTTTTTAAAATAATCAAATATTTCTATGTATCGGACGGTTCTTCTTTTATTAGTCTTTCTAGCGCTGGGAGTGTGAAGTCCTCTGAAGGGGAATCGAAAATATTTCGCAAAATCCAAGTTGCCGGTAATGGCTGATATTTCGTTTTTAATCTTGATCAACTTGGGGTCTCCACCCAAAATGTCATACAATTCAGGACAAAATGTCATGGCCAATACTTTGTCCTCTGAAACTTTGATCATTAGGCGACGAGCTATTTTGGTGGTACTCGATCGTGACACTTTATCTGGATGTCTCCAAGGCTTTGCCAAACACGGCATTAAACTTATCAGCAATCGCGTTCACCAAATGTTGACCACTAAAATAATAGCCTGGGGAAATGTTCAACCGATAAGTGGTCTGTTTAGTTTTGGGGTCTTGTGTTTTCATAGAGTCACCTGCAGTGACGCGTTCATCCAAGTTTTGTTGCACTTGCTCGTCATGAACTTCCAACGTAAAAGTGTTTTGATTTTCGACGATGTTTTTGATTTGTGTAGGGTGAATCATTTCCACCAAAGCCACTTCTCAATGGGCTTCATGATCCACTTGAATGGCCTGAGGTAATTTGGCCATGAAACAGCATAATGTGTTATTGGGAAACACCTCAATCGAACTGTCACTGGATAACGTTAAGTACAATTGGTTATTCATAATTCCAGAGTTCTAGTGTCCGTGGGGTCGCTGAAGGTCAGAGGAGTGTCTGAAAGAGGATTGTTGTGATAGTTATGTTGACTGTTGGAAGGGGGGCTGACGTTGGACGCAAGGCTCCCGTTGTTCCCGTTAGAGGAATATTTCCGGGGCGGATTGGGAAGGAGGTAACCAATGCAACTGCTGAGTAAAATGGTCCACAATTGTTTGTCTCCTTGTTGCAAACTCAAATTGCCAATGGCAGCACCGATGACACAATACACCACAAAGATTTGGCAGAAAAAAAACGATTTGCGTATTAAGAACACGTTCTCCACACCACACCCACAAGGGTTGCTTTTGTAGATCTTGCAAAGAAGAACTGGGGGAAGGAGTGGTCACTGCTGTAGTGGTAGCAGTTGAAGCTGTGTTGAAGGGTATGATGGTCACTTCTTTTTGTAGTCGATGATTTGCGAAGCGTCGATCCAAGAGTCAAAACTGGGAGGATATCCTTTCCAACGTACTTTGACTTCTTTGACACGTCGTTTTCCCACTTTACGAGTTCTTCGATCGAGAATGCTTTCGATCTCGTACACCTCGTCTTCCTTTTTGGTTACGCGTTGTAACTCGGGCAAGTAAAACGTTCATTTCAACACTTCCCCGTTCATGTCTTCCTATTTATAGACGGGAGGATGACGGCCACGCACTCGTTCAGTGATGCAAAACAATTCGGTGGTCCAGTTGCTTTAAAGTAACTTTTGTCTAAAGTGCGTTTGGTATAGCCAATGCGCACCCAATCTCATGCTGCCAACACTTCACCTTTCTTGGGGACAGTCACTGTCGGGGACTTAACAAACAGACGCTCGAAGATGGTCACTTCGTTGTCAGGAGTCATTTCTTGAGGGGCACGTCCGATGCTCCGATGGTAAGATTGGTTGTACGCTTGGACTAGATGCGGTAAGATGTCGATGTACTTGAGAGTGTGTTGATGCGTCAAATATTTCCACATGCGTTCTTTCAAGGTGCGATGAAAACGTTCCACGATGCTGGCTTTGGTTTCGGGATTCTCAGTGGTGATAAAATGAATGTCACGTTTCTTTAATTCTTTTTGGATAGCTTGGTTTACAAATTCGGTGCCTTTGTCGGTTTGCCATCGAAGAGGGTGATGACCGCTTTGTTTCAACACCAGTTTGAGGGCTCACACTAACTCACTGATCGATTTGGATGTCAATGGCACGACCCAAGGAAATATGGAAAAGACGTCGATGACACAAAACAAACGATTGTAGGTGGCCAAATGAGAGACATCGGCTAATTCGGCTTGCCATTGATGATCGATTCCCTCCACATGGGTGCGACTTCTGGAAAACTTTCGTCGAATGGGTTTGTGTAAGGTGTACGTGGCTTGTTCTTGTAACCGTCGTTGCACTTGAGGTAAACGGACACTTTTCAGTCGAGTTTTGGCAGCACGATACAATTTCTGAACTCCTCTGTAACCTGCAGGATGGGATAAAAATGCTGGCTAACACCTTCTCCATTTTTTAATAAGTTATCCACTCTTCACTGATGCTACTCTGAATGGGACGAGTGGGTCGTTTAGAAACGGCTTTACGTGTCCGATGTGCCACGGGAGTAGAAGTCGAGGGTAGTTTTGGTGGTAGTAGTGGTGGTGGTGGTAATGGGGTGACCGTAGTCTTCTTTTCTTTTTTCACTTCTCGTTTCCCTTCTTTCTTTTTGACTTCTGTCGAAGGAGGAGTGGACATCATCTTTTTAACCCAAGCTTTAAGTTCTTCTCGTTGGGGTGTAGGTGAATGGGTCAACAAGGACGCTGCAATCTTACTAGGGATGGGAGCTGCTGACGGTGTTTGAAAGACTTCTCGTGCGTCGTCTTCCTCAGGCATCCATGGTGCTGTGTCTGTCGTGACCGCTGGGGGTGGTGGTGTTGGTAATGAACTTTTCATCAGGGCCTTTCAGAGTGGGTAGAGCTGTTTCGTCTAAAGCTTTCTGGTGAAGGAGTTGTAGTCATTGCAAAGGTTGACCGTAACTTTGCGATTTTTCCGTTTCTGTCAAATTGCTGCGATCCATCAACGATTGCAATTCGTGTTGTAACTGGGAGATCTCGGTCAAATGAGGATTGGGAGGTAAATGCTGGGTTCATTGTTCTTGCCAACGATGGTATTCCATCCATCGTTTGTAAAGCACTAAATCCAGAATTCGTCCTTCTATCGGATTTCAATGGTCACGTCTGAGATCTTTTGATTCCAGAGGTCCCTTTTATATTCTTGACCCTTTTATCTTGGATCTATGGCGGGTAAAACACTTCCCAATATTCCCAACGCAGGTCCCACTATTGCCTTGGTAAGAAGTCCTAACAGGTGGAAAATTCCTCTGCGTTGCACCAACATCTTTTTTTTTTGACGAAGGGATATTTTCTTTTGGACCACTTGGCGAAGAACGTGTCGATGTTTGGCTAAACATTCTTTCTGATGTTTAGACAAAGGTATCGTTCCTTTCAAGACAATCAGACAGTATCGATGACGTCTTTGGAGGAAGTTTGAATGAGTTGTTTTCCCATGGGTGGAGAAGCTTTGGGCAAGACGGACAACATGTCCCAATGTTTGATTAAACAAGGAGGCAGTCCTTTCCTTTTCTTTCCTTTGGGGGTAGAAGAGGCATGTCTTTTGGTGGGGTGACATCTTGTTTGTTTCTTTGTTGGTCGGTTCGGGGACACACACCAAAAATGCACTAACGTCGATGACTTGGCAAACAGCCTTTTATCCTTGTTTTGGACTATCGCTTCGTCAAAAAGGTGACGATATATTTTCCAAAATCACCAAAGAATCCTCCTCTTTGGTGGCTCCTCTTTGTCTTTAGACGACTGCGTGTTTTTTGGGGATGACGTCGATGCTTGGCTAAGTGTTTTTTCGGATGACGAGACTGTCCTTTTCTTTTTCCTTTCTGGACAGAACGACGATGGTGACGGTGTGTATTTCTTTGAGGAGACACCTTTGGTGCACAAAATACACTGAAGTCCATGGTTGACACGCATCCTTTTATCTTTTTTTTTATTTTGATAAAGGTTTTTGTTCAAACTTTTTAAACATATTTTCTATATATAAAAAAAAATCCTCCTCTTTGTTTGCTTCTCCTTTTCTGGGGGTGACGTCGATGTTTGGCTAAGCGTTTCTTCTGATGACGAGACTGTCCTTTACTTTATCCTTTTTCCTTTCTGGACAGGAGAACGGCGATGGTGTGCACTTCTTTGAGGGGTCATCTTTTTGGTTCAGGAGCAAAAAATACACTAATGTCCATGGCTTGACATGCGTCCTTTTATCTCGCTTGACAAAAAAATCCTACCTTTTGGTGGCCCCTCTTTTTCTTTGGACTAGTGCGTCTTTTCAGGGGTAGACGTCGCATCTTGGCAAAGCGTTTTTTTTTTTTCGGATGACGTGACTGTCCTTTTCTTATTCCTTTTCCTTTTTGGACAGATGAACGATGATGGTGACGGTGTGCACTTCTTTGAGGGGATATCTTTGGGCGGTCAGGAGCACAACAACACTGATTCCTATCGTCTGGTACAGGTCATTTTATACTGGAATGCGTCGCCACTGATTGTCAGCTCGTCGTATCATTTTCATGGCAGGCATGATACGTCGTGGTGGGGTTAGCAACGAACTCAATCGGGACAGTTCTTGCTTGGACAAATCCAGTAAACGCTTTAACATGCCCGATTTCTCTTATACTTTCATATTGGGGGCAGGTACTTTGTTATCAGCAGCCACTGACGCTAATGAGGAAGAGGGTGTCACCGCTGGAGGAGAAGTTCTTGGAGACACTGGTTTCCAACGTTTCATCAAATCAGGAAAGACACTTGTCAAATCGGGTTTGGCTGGCATCACCAGCAACGGAGAAGTGGAAGAACCTGAAGCTACTGGAGACTTGGTCACCGTTGCGGCAGGTCGTGGTTTGCGAATGTAAGGTTGTGTAATGGCTGCAGTGCCTCTCTTGCAGGTGGAAGCTGTTTTCTATGAGCTTTTCTTTACCTGTGGCTGTGACCTGGTCTTGGCACCGTTGCTCTTTTTGTTTTTCTTCTGGGTACGTCGGGGAGTGACATTTTTCTTGGGGATTGCTTTGGGAGCATTGGGATCCCATTTTAAGAGGGAGCGAATGATGACACCTCCTAGAGAACCGCTACCTCTAGGTTTCAAAATGATCTGCTTTTTGGTTTGAGTGTCGACTCGAGGATCGGCCAGTTGCGTCAAGGCTACTTTGTTTCTCTCAAAAAGCATTTGGTTTGATGTAGAATGTGAATGATGCCTTGTAGTAATTGACGTGCTGTCACCGTAAACCATCGTAAGACTTCTTTGAGACTGGCTTCTAAGACACCATCATGTATTTGAGGATTGTCTCGCGACTGATGCCGTACAAGGCACGAATCAATTTGACGGGAAGATTAGACTGAAGCGACGTCATGTTGACGATGTGTGAGACAGACCTAAAGTGACCGAGGTTTTTATAGATTTTTTTGGGTTGTTGTTGTTGTAAAGTCGACGACGGGGACGTGTACACGACAGGCCATCCGTTTTGGCACCAGTGGTGAAACACATGGGTACGAAATCGCAAATACTCGGGGGTGGTGGGTTTTAAATCCACGAGCAAATAGGCGTGTGGGGCTTTAGTGGCGTCGTCGTACGCATGAGTCAGCCAAAGCGTTCCTAACTGTTTGGCTAAGACTTGCACTTGCGATTTATCTCTGGGGCTTTTAAACAAGACCATGTAATGAGCATTAAGACTGATGGTGCGATGGGCTTTACTTTGCTGAAACAAATTTTGGGTGATGTAAATGACACTGGCATTACGATGATGTCCTTTGCGCGTAAAAAACAGTTTAATTTCTTCTTCGTCTTCTCCTAACATGTCGTGGAAGATGACCAGATGTGTTTGACTAGGGTCAGACACGATCCCGTCGTCTTCGCCAGGAATGCCTTCCACAAACACGATGGAATCGCCTTGACTTTCTCGCAGAAGGCTGTACGCCGATTGCCACTCTTTGTGACACCACTCGATTCGTTGAGGGGGAAGATCAATCAAATGATGTTTATGTTCGATCACACGTTTGACAAATTCGGTTTTGCCTGAACCGCTCGGTCCAGCAATTAACATGTTAAAGAGATAACGAAGATACAAGGCCTCCCAGCTGGCACGATCAAAAGTTTTCGTCTATGACTTTGAAAGTGGAGGAAGAGAGAGTAGAGACGGCAGAGGTAGCCATGGTAGTGTAAGGAATGTCACTTTCTAAACGAAGACAGACAAGACAAGAGTTTTTATACTTTTTTCAGCACACGTTTATTGCAGTCTTTAACAGTGAGCATGACAGACAAAAATACATAAAAGCCAAATGGTTAAGTACATGGATACTGAACATTTGAAGTCAGGATGACAAATCTTGGGCATAGTGTACCGCTTCTTTTGTCCAAGCCTCGAAGCCCCAACTTTTCCAGTCACGTAGATCTTTCCATTGAGGGTGTAAGTCACAAGCTACACACACATCGTCGTACACATCTTTGGTGCCTAAAAGTTGACAAATCTTGTTTTCCCGCAGAGGTCGAGAAGTATGGAGATGAAAGCGCAAGGCTTTTAACAGAATGAGTCTCTCGTGTACATTTAAAGGGATCACTTTCATGTTTGGAGTGGTAGGTACTGTTCGTAAAGAGTCCACAAAGAATCGGCTGGTAAACGAAATCCCAGAAAGCAAGTCACTAAGACACACACCACACATCGACCCCAATTCAATGGACACAGTTCTCGTAATAAGTGTTGGTAATTCTCCAACATTTGAATATTTTCATTGATTTCCTTCCACGGATTCTGTTGTATCACAATTAATAAAGGTCGTGGCATGGTAGCCAGGTTTTATACCTCTTTTTGTCGGAGGCAATAAGTGTACTTTCTGCACAGATATGATCGTACTCCAGTGGCAAATCTAAATTGTTTAGTCACTAACTTGCACATCGCACACCGTTCAGAAGTGTCCTTTTGAACTAAGTTTACATTGTGTGAAAGATTTTGATAATTCTCTAACTCTTCCTCTGGAATTCGTTGCAGCAAGTCTACCTTGTAGTACATACAATCAGTAACAAACCAATCCTTCTCGCCCACGAGTAGCTGATCAATGTCTGACCACTGGAACACTTTCATCAGAATCAGTCCTCTTATACCATTCAGGTACCAGAGGTTCAAACATCGGTGACGTAACGGATGCAGTTGTTCTTTGCGTTTCACTTGTATTTTGACCAACTCTCGGTAAATGCGTTCTCTTAACTCCACAGGCAAACCACGAATGTTCTCTTGCAAAGTATCCATGACAATGTCAGTCAAAATCTTCTCCTAGAGCGAAAGTGGCGGACGTAGTGAGTAATTTCTGGCCACTGCCGTTCCAAGAAACGGTGAAGAATGACATCAAAGTCTTCTAATGTAAATGATCAAAAGCGGAATATTCGGATGAACGCACACTTGATCTGACTTTTTTGCTGACTTTTCTCAATTTCCTCTTGTGAATATCTGGACATAAAAGTTTTTCAGTCACCAATTGAAATTTTGTTCTGACAAGTCCCTGTCAAGATTCCTTGTAGATTTTTTCTTGCAATTCGTTTGGTAATCTTTGAATATTATTTTTTAAATGGGGTTTCAATACTTGTCTATGTGTTGTCCAACGTTAGACTCCTAGCCAAGCTGGTTTCTTAAACGACAAAGTATGCCACTACAATGACTAGGTCCCACTAAAGGTAGGTAGTGACAATCCGGAGACCATCGAGCATCCAGGTAAGCGGAATCTTTCTGTTCCCACTCGTGAAGTGACACACCGCATCTGAAGCACTTGACTTTATCCCCTTCGCCCAAGTAGATAAATCCGGCTCTGGCTAATTCCTCGGGGTAGGTTCTCCCAGATATTTTGGCCAATTTCCTCGGAAGGTTTGGAATCGACTTTCAAAATCGCAGTATTCAGGCAAACGCACAGGGAACGAATATTCGTCTTTCACAGGTTGATTTCGATGAGTGTACGGTGAAATCCGGAGGAGTTTGCTCAGTTTTGGATGGCATCCGTAGGGTGGTAGCCGCATGGTTTCATGATGACATCCACCATCAAAACCAGTAAAGTGAAAAGATGTACGATGACGAATGGCATGGCTTTCTCATCCATCAGGTTTAACGCGCACAGCATCCCTTTCCATGGTAGGTATAGTCATAGCAAAGATCCCATGATGTGATACTGAATCGCTGAGATCACAACATACGGCATCCCTGCCATCGCAAGGCATAGCATCGCACTTGAGCATCATCGAACTTGAATGGTATGGTCTGTTTGTTAGCATTCATCTTTCTCGCTTGGTATTGGTAGTTACAATGAACTATCGGTCTTGGACGTTGTCCCCTTTTATATGCTGACCACTATCGACGTGACCGTACGGTAAAATGATGTGGTTGGAAAGATGAACTCGCTTCTGGTACACAATTTGATAGACTTTTTCCAAGGGTCGACTGACGATTTGGTGTGTGGGTAAATGTACAGTCTTGTGCGGTTCGTTGGTGGTTACTTTAAAATTTCCATCCTGTCCAGATTGCAAAGCTTCTTTGAATACACCAAAGTTCACCACTTGACTAGTGCAATAATTAAGAATCAATCCTTTCACTTTACACTCGGTGTGCACTTCGCCTTGTGGGTCACGGTATTCGTAGCAGTACATGTTTCGACCGCTACTTACAAAACATTGAATCTTGTCGTCAGGATGCTCGTCAGTCCAGGCTCCTAAACGGTCTCCTTCGATGTCAGGGTGACGTTGAATTAGTTGATCGATGCAGATGCAACTGTTTGTGTCAAAATACAGCACACGATCTCCTAACAGTTCTAAACCTTCGTTCAGTTTTAAGCGAGCATGGGCTGTTACGTAAGCCGCAATGATGACATTTCCAAATTCGTCGGCTTCTACAAAGTCC
>JAECUM010045595.1:0-14328 GCA_016617855.1 Megalonaias nervosa
GAATAACACTTTGAAAATAATTTCACAAAATAAAATGTTTAACTTGCCTTTTATTTCAGATTGTATCATAAAATAATTTTATACAAATGTGCTGAAAAGAAATATCTAGTTAAAGTTAGGATAGTAGAAATGACGGTTGATGACATCATCACACTTCCAATATTAAAGCCGAGATGGATACTGGATTTGGTAGGGGTGCATAGAAACACCGAAATGCAATAAAAACACCAAAATGCACTTCAATTGTATCATATATACCATAGTGTATATTGGTTGTGTATGTATAATTCATGTCTGTGACATTTAATATTAGTTATGTAATAAATTAATATGTACTTTCTTTTCTGCAAGTGATGCAGCATCAAATTTAAAAGAAGCTGGAAACTGTGCATTTTGGCGACAGTTTGGAAAGTAAACAAATTTAATATTAACAGCATGTGTTATAGTTTATACACGAGTTTAATGCTTCAGCTATTAATAATAAACACATATTAATATTGATTTATTAAGTTGATTATTATATTGTGGTTATTAATAATTACATTTTTCTTATTATCTTAAGTTCTGGGATGTGTGAGATTTGTGCAAACCATCAGGTGAAACAGCTGTATAGTTTAAGTGTAACTATCATGAATTATGCACGATAATGGTCTAAATGCAAAGAAACATGCAAGAATGGCGTGTCAAATCATTTCCATCTTTCACTGACCGTTTTTTTAAACCTATTCTGCTATTGGAAGAAGAGTATGGGATACTGGATTGTGGCAGAAATGGGTTTAATATACAATGACAATTTTTGGAACAAATTTCAAAATGTATTTGTTTCACATAACACACAAATGTTTAAAAATTATTATACAAATAAGGCAAGTCTGATGTGCCCACTCGGAGAGTACATAAGATTAAATATAGCAACAACAGGAATAAACACATCCCAAGTTGCATCAATAAAACTGATAAGACTTTGGCCTTAGCATACAACCTCCTTTTGTTAATTTATAGTATTGATAAGGATGATTTCGTGTCGTAGGGTTCGAAACTAACTTTTTTATTAACTAGTCAAGTGGACTAACAAGACAAAAGACACACTAGTCCGCAGCAAAATCCATTAGTTCTCAAAATACATGTACATAACACAACAATAGAGATATACACATTATAAATTACATGTATATTGATTTGCCATCAGTTTGTCCAAAATCATTATCTCCATCCGAATCTGAATAGTCCTCCATATAAAGCGGTCTTCTTTGTCTAGGTCCACAAGAGTTCCATAAATATATAGCTGGCACTGGATCATAATCAGCAATGTCTACACTTAAAAAGTGAATCGTTAACAAGTCATTCAATACACTGCTGCGCAATCTGCATCTCCAGTCAGACTTTGTCATTTTCAATTCACTTAATTCCCGCTCTGCATCTGCACATGAGGCTGGAAGGGTCAACACAATATCCACCAGTGCAAGAATGTTAGTGTGACCTTCTTGAAAATCTCTTGTTAACATCATACAATTGTAAGTTCTCTACCTGACATCCACAAACATAAATTAAACTTTTCAAGAGTTGCCACTCCTCTTCAACCTTGTCTGGATAGAAGCCTGCCTTTGTCATTACTGGGGAAAATGTTAAAGCAGAGTAGTAACATCTTCATCACCAAATCCAATATGATTTGAGTCTCTTGGCCATAAATGAAAATCTGCAAAATGTGTGGCTTTCAATACATCACATTGCTGTTTGTCAAACCGGGCATCCAAGTGTTCTGCTAAACTGTTGACCATGTCCTCTCTAGCATGAAGTGATAACAGCACTGATGTTGGGGAACTTTGTTCTCTAAGTACAAAACCATGAAATTCTTTTATAGGTCCATTATCAATATCCTGCAGAAAGTTTTTAAACCTAGGTCCGTCACTTAATTTCAACTGTTCCAAGACATCAGTAGTTGCAAGAACTCTCAGGTACACTTCAGACACCAAACAAGACTTATTTTGAAGAAACAGTGACAACTTGGACAGTAAATTTATGACATCTGTCAAGAAGTGGGCATAATTAACAAAATGCAGATCTAGCAACATTTTCATATAGCCAGCAGCTTTCCCAGTAGCTTCAGGTCTTCTAGGTGAAGGCTGATCAGTTTTAGTCAATGTCTGGAGGTGGCCGACTATTGCTGGATATGTGATTTCCACAAATTGCCCAAAGCCCTCTACCAATGTGCCAACCATCTAGTTCCACCAACATGAGTAGGGACTATCTTGGTGATTCCCAGCACCTCACATGCACCTAACAAATCACTTCTATTTAAAGGGTTATTCCGATAAAAATAGTAAAGTCCTGTTAACAGCTCCTCAACTTTTGCATGGATAGCATTTTTTGCAGTGGCAGCTTTGTAAGCCAGTTCCAAACGATGAGCATGGCAATGTATTCCTACAAGACATTTCTGCGATTCACTAAATCTAGCAATAACACCATTGTTTTTTCCAGTATTGACAGCAGCTCAATTAGAACCAAATCCAACAAGTTTACTTTTGTAATCAGCATTGCAATTGATGCAAAGGCGTCATCAATAGCTCCTAAAATCCCATTAGCATTAGCTCATGAAACTTTTGTCATACCCAAAAATGAAGTGCATATTTGCCCACCCATGACAGTTCTCACATAAACAACTTGTTCACGGAACCTTTTATCAGTGGAATCATCAGTGATAATACTAATAAACGGTACTGATTTAATCATTTGTTCAAGTTTATTTCTTGCACACTGTGCAATAAATTCTGAAAACACTTGTGCCTCTTTGTCATTGACATATGTTTGACCAACATCAATTCCCTTTTTGGCATCCAATTGGACCATCCACATATAATTGCTAAATGGCCTTCTCATTTTTACTAGGGTGTGTACATTCCTAAACAAAACTGACATTATTCCAACAACTTTTTCATTTAGCGTCATGACGATTTTACTTGCAGATGACTGTCCTTTGGGTTTTGATAATTCTCAACTCGTGATCATGCATTTCTGATGGATTTGTGATTTGGTTTCATGGTATACTATTGTTTCCAACCGTAAATTGGAACATCCAACTACAAATGAGCTTTTTTTTTAATCCTCCGTTTCTGAATGCTCTCTGCAGACGCTGCAAAACCACAGGTGCTCGACACGATATTGAGAAAAAAAACAAAAATCTGAAGGAAAAAAATCATACAGAGTGAAAAAAATACCTCAGATTACTCCCATGAACCAAACTGACATTAGACCCTCTCTATCATACTATATAAGAGACAAGGTCAGTAACTTCTAGTACTAATATTAGTACCCCTACTCCTACCTCGTGGATGGGGTACTAACAGGAGCCTATGTGTGTCAATGGAGCAAGCCGGGTGTGATTCACACCCGGCACTTTTTTTTAACCTAATATAAACAATTTTGAACAAGTTCCTTGCATATAATGAAATAAATTGAGTAATCCTCTTATTTAATACCGGAATTATTGCAAATCATTGTAGAAATAGTTGTAAAATCTTGTTTACCTTTCTTATCCGATATTTTCGTTTAGATCGTCCACCATATTAGTTCAAATAATGACTACTTCCGTTCTCAGCCTTGTTTGTTTGTGTGCCATATAAGGACATTGAGGCCTTATTTGGAAATGTAAACAAATGGTAGTAAAACTATCGCGCGGTTTGAGTTAGAAATTCTGCGCGTTAAAAGTAAATATGGTTTATCGGTGACTTTGAAATTCCACCAAGATGCCATTATTCGCCACTTGATTGATAAAAAAGATGTATTTGTCCTGCTACCCACTGGAATTGGAAAGTCACTGACTTTGCCTTTTCTCAACAAAAACTGGTTTCCACTATTCAGCAATTAATAACATAGCGTAGAATATCCAAATATGGTAAGGCAAGCCTTATTTAGAAAAGGGGTCACGACGAGAGTCTTGCGTTATCTGTCATGGCGGACACGGTGAGGTTAGTGTAACCATGCAAATTTATTTTATCGTGTAAGGGCTTAATAAATTCATAATAAGCCAAACTTTTTTCCACAACATTATACTTATGTAGTAGATTTCTACACTGTTTGTTTTTCTGACTTTAGTGATGATTTTTTTTGCTCCATTACATGATATGGGATCAGTTCGTAGCCTTAACCACAACAAATCAAGTTGAGGCTATGACATCATAGCTAAGTAACTTCCAAATACTTCATTACACCCATCACCCTCAATTTCCTTCTGCTATTTCCGTCTTTAAAGGCACATGACAATATTCTATGGCATGTTTTACTCCCGAGATATTTTGCTATCCATCAAACCATAACTGACTATTCTGCGTTGCACCAAACTGAAGTTAGGGGCTCCGAAACGTGCGAATTTCGTGAATTTTGTCTGCCGGGACAGTGTTGTGCTCTGGTGACAACCAGTGAAAAGAGCTACATATACTATGTTTGCGACTCTACAATACATCCCTTCTTCAATTACAGAACAGTGGTAGATGCAAAAGTAAGTATTTACTTACCATTAACTCGATTCAACTTTAGGAATCCTGTTCCATGGAGGAATTAGACATTGTCTTCTTCACTGTACATGTATCCCATACAAGCGACACTCATTTTGAAAACATGTACACTATGCGACACACACGTCAATGGTGAAATATGATTGGCTCAAAAGGTTATACTTAACATCCATGCACCATCTGCGTTTCACGATGTAGATCATTTGTACCCTCGCAAAAATAGGTATTAACATGATCACATCAAGTTAGAAACCATTTGAGATGTGTTAAATTAATGAGAGTATAGATTAAAGTATGACTGCACTACATCAAATTAAAATTTCCAGAAATGTGTTAGATAATGACTGAAAATATTTATTTATCTGATGCATGGATGTTATTTAAGTATGGTATATATAGCTCTTTGCACCGGTTTTCACTTGATCGTAACACTGTCCCGGCAGGCAAAATTCGCACGTTTGGAACCCATAATTTCAGTTTTGGTGCAACGCAGAAAAGTCAATTATGGCTTGACGAATAGAAAAATATCTCAGGAGTAAAACAAGCCATAGAATATGGTCGTATGCCTTTAAAGACGGAAATAGCAGAAGGAAATCGAGGGTGATGGGTGGAACGAAGCACATGGGTTCGTTACAAATAAAAATAGGAGCCTAACCTGTAATAATATACAGGTTAGGCTCCTATTTTTATTTGTAACGAACCCATGTGGAACGAAGTATTTGGAAGTTACTGACCTTGTCTCTTATATAGTATGATAGAGAGGGTCCTATGTCAGAACGGGTCATGGGGGTAATCTGAGGTATTTTTGTCACTCTGTATGATTGTTTTCCTTCAGATTATTGTTTTTTTTTTCTCAACATCAAGCTCGCGTCGAGCACCTGTGTGCAAAACATGGTATTTACTTCGAGGTTAAAGTTAAGCCAAGGCCGACCGCATTTCCACTTCTCTAGAAAAGTTCGGTTCATACTTTCTTTATCATACTGTTTGTCGCGTGCCCTTCTGTCCTCGTTATTGTCAGTCTTCAGCCTTTTGGCCTGATTTTCCACACCTTGTACAAATCACCACATCGATCTCTTCGCTTTCTTTATTGAACTATGATCCTGGTCAGTGCGACAATAACGCTTTGCACACCATTTGTAATGCTTAATATAATGCGCCTAGGTGATCTGGATATACATAAAAAAAAAATAATAGCAAGTTATTTGTCCGCATTTCTGTTATGGAATTCATTAAAAAATACGAAAAAACTTTAAAATAATTACATGCATTCATTTTTATTAGTCAGGCGGACTTGTATTGGAACATATTTATTAGTCCGTGAGGAAACCTATTAGTCACGAACTAACGGACGTCCGTTAGTTTCAAACCCTGTGTGTTGTAAGAGATTTCATCGTACTTTATTGATAAAACGTCAGACTCCTGTGCTGTAGCGTACAATATTGATGAATTATGAGATGGCAACACCAGATGGAGAAGATAAAGACGATCTTCAGGAGATAACAGTGGATTCTGACGAAGTCGTTGACGATATAAATTGTTCAATATGTCTCCGAAAATTCAGGATACCTCGGATATTGCCGTGCATGCATACGTTTTGTCAACAGTGTTTGAGTGATTACATCTTAAGTTTGGACCTGGAAAAAGAAAAAAGAACGCATTTCCCATGCCCTCTCTGCAGACAAGAAATAAAACCTCCTTTCCCAGATAAACCTACCAAAGAATGGGCAGCTGTGTTCAAACAAAGTCCTGTACTCCTTGCCATGTTATGTGAAGGGAAAGCGAAAGTGGAATACCAGTGCAGCATGTGTGAACTGCAGGGGAGAATGGAGCCAATAACTGACATTTGCATCACATGCAATGATGTTTTCTGTGCTACGTGTACTACATATCACAGACATTTAAAAGCTACGAAGGGGCATAAGCTTGTATCAAAGAATAAAATGAACCAATGTCCTCGAGAGATGACAAAGTTTGTTGAAATTTTCACATGCATAGAACATGGTGGTGAGGAAATAAAATTTTATTGTGAAGACCACAAAGCTGAATGTTGTGCTAGTTGTCTTTTTCAAAAACACAGGATGTGTCCTAAGGTGCATGATCTAAAAGAGGAGGTAAAACAGATGATTGCAGCAAGATCTCCTCAGCACACTATTGATGAACTGAAGATGTTAGAGACCCATTTGCACAAGATTGTACAAGCTACTTCCAATGCACAGTCACAAGGAAATAAACTAAAACAAGAAATTGATGCCATGAGACTCTGTTTCAGTAGCTTACTGGATAAACTGGTACAGATGGTTGATATGGAACAAACTCACAAAGAAGAAACCAAAAAGAAAGCAAATCAGTGTCTCTCACTTGCAGCAGCCATCAACAGTTCCTACAGGTTGCTGCAGCTGGCCAGCCAACATGGTTCGGACACACAACTCCTTCTTACCCTGATAAGAGCAGAGGAGCATTTAAAGAACTACACAGAGCAAATGTGCTGCAAATTTCAGGAGGTGGAGTTGGTACATCAAAGCTTGGAGCTTCATCCATACCTGAGTGGGTTACTTTCTCTGAAGGTAGATGACGTAGCCAAGATGAAGATTGAAAAGAGGAAGGAAACAATACCAATGAAGCAGGCAACAAGGAAGAAAGAGGAAGAATCTCCCAAGGGATGTCATATAGAGCAGACAGGTTCAGTAGACGTCAAGTGTACTTCTTTGTGGCCATATCCATTATTCACCGGGGCAGTGTATCTACCTGATGGTAATATCATGCTGGTTGACACAAATAACAGCAGTTGCTGCCTATATGATGCTAACTTCAAACACATCTCACACTACGTATTCCAGTTGTCAATGTGCAGTCTGCATGATGTGAGCATGGTCAGCGATACAGAAGTGGTAGTATCTCTGAACTCCAGTAAACAGCTTCACTTCTTAAGTGTAGAGCAAGAGATCAGACCAACAGGTAACATAACCACACATTTCCAGTGTTCAGGAATAGCCACTTTGTACAAGGATCGGATCGTTCTGTCAGGAATAAATGATGAGTCAAATTACTACTGGAGTATTATCAGCAAGACAGGAGAGGAACTGTCCTATCATGACATTGGTGCAAACATTGGTGCAAAAAACTGCCATGGTGGGACCACATACCTTGCTGTGGATGAATCAAAAACTCGTATCTACATGTCATGCAGATACGTTCATACTCTATTTTGCTTTAATCTTGATGGACAGCAAATTTTCATCTATAAGGAAAATGGGCTCAGTTATCCAACTGGCATTGGATTAGATGATGAAGGTAACATCTACTTGGTAGATTCCTCACCTAAATTACACAAGGTATCACCAGACGGCACAGTCCTAGAGGTCACTAAGTCCAAGATTCCATTTGATCCTCAGAAAATTTGTTTCAGTCATAATTCAGACATTTTCTTCATTACTACAAGTTCCATTCCAAAGGAGGACATTTATTTATATAAATTACAGTTACAGAGTAATTAATAATTAGATTTGGCTTTACAAAATATGCATTGATTGGATATTGTTGACAACCATGATTTATAATATTCCTGCTCTTCTACACAATACAGAAATGTAGACACACCCTGTCTTTAACTTGGGTCCATATAATACACAAAGTTTGTCACTGTATTTATACATGTTTTCCTTATGTCAATTATCCCTTGTAGCTGATGTAAATTAGACCCATTGCGCATGTGCTTGATGATGCAAGGTCAGTTTTTAGTTAGCTTTGATATGAGAATATAAATTTTTTATGATACTACTGTTGTAACATGTATGGTGCATAGTTTTTGCACATTGTCAGGCTCTTCAATTTGGAAGGTAAGTCCTTCTTGTATGTGCATATAGTCCTCAATCCCATAATGCCTAAATGGAAGTGATTGTCTTGAAAAACAACAGAACTTATTAAGTTTGACCTGTGCATGTACCACACAAAACTTGAATATGTAAATGTGAATATCATTATCAGAGAACAGGTTGAATGAACAAACCCGGCTTTGCAGGTAAAACCCATATTGTCACATTAAAACCACTAATAACATCCTCTAAGCTTCAAAATACAAAAACCACTAACAGCCTTCTCTAATCTGCAAATACAAAAACCACAAACAACCTCCTCTAATCTGCAAATACAAAAACCACCAACAGCCTCCTCTACTCTGCAAATACAAAACCACCAACAGCCTCATCTAATCTGTAAATACAAAAGCCACCAACAGCCTCCTCTAATGTGTGAATACAAAAGCCACCAACAGCCTCCTCTAATCTGCAAATACAAAAACCACCAACAACCTCCTCTAATCTGCAAATACAAAAACCAACAACAACCTCCTCTAATCTGCAAATACAGGAACCACCAACAACCTCCTCTAATCTGCAAATACAAAAACAACCTCCTCTAATCTGCAAATACAAAAACCACCAACAACCTCCTCTAATCTGCAGATACAAAAACCACCAACAACCTCCTCTAATCTGCAAATACAAAAACCACCAACAACCTCCTCTAATCTGCAAATACAAAAACCACCAACAACCTCTAATCTTCAAATACAGATCCCCTAATTATCTAGATGTAATTGTTTGTTTAGATAATTGACCAATTTATGCAGAATATGTATCGTATATACATGCTTACAAGTCAAATTAACTGCACAGACCCAGATCTGCTGTCGCATAATATGCTGGTCAATCTATGGCTATGCAGTTTGTTAATCACTTGAACAAACAAAATAGACACTGATTGGGGTCTGTTGTTTGCATTTCTACTTGACTTATAAGTGAGTATAGATAGTAATGTGGCATGGGAAGTCCATTTGTTTCTCCATGTGATTGAAAAGTGCAGAAAATGGCATCCATATCATTTGAACTTTTATTGCCCTTTACTATTTATATTGTATAATCCATACTTTTTCATGCATTCGCATTGTTAAAATCTTTGAGTGCACAAATAATCATGTGTAAAAGTATTTATTATTTTTGTTTTTAGTTTATTCTCAAATATAACATTTGCAGAGTTTTATTAGGACAAAAAGTTCAATGTACAACAAAATAAACCAAATTCTTATGTCTATGGAAGACTGGTGACCAAAATGTAAGAGGATACGAAATACTACAGACAATGGAGTAAATTAAGATCCATCATACATATGGCTTCAGGGTTGTGCATTAATTGATTTATTTTGGCAGATGTTTTAAATTAGTCAAAAGATTTCATCATTTTTGAAATGGTAGAACCTGACAATAATGGACATGATATGCATGAGACAAATATAGCCTTTGAAGAGAAGTTTCCTTTGCATGAGGGGCTCTTTACCAAGTTTTATAAATAAAGAACAGTGCTATGTACATTTTGTTTTACAATATTTAGAATATTTTTAAGTAAATTAAAAATAACGATTAATAATTCTTTTATCTATTCATTTTGATTACAGTCTCATTCACATATATGTGAATATGTTTACAGTGTATAATAAAACTTGTGTGATATAAAATGCTTCTGTGAAATCCTTCAAATAAAGCATGAATAATCAGTAAGAAGATAAAACATTGCGCATTACTTATACTGTTTACTTGACTGCATTACAGTTATAAATATTGTTTAACTCGGCATGATTTGTATGTAAATTTTGGAACATTTTAAACAGAATAATACAACAAAAAACATATCTTTGCATACACACATACACACATCAAGAGGTAATAGAGCATACATTTCATTTCACAGCATACTGAAAATTCATTTTCACATCTTTAGCATCTTGTATATGACAAACTAAAATTGTACACTTTTGTGGAGAAAAACTTTAGTGGCTTTATATATTAATAAATTTTTGTGGAGTCATAAATTAATTACATATGTGACCTTAGTTAGTATCTGTTTTATAGTGACTTGCAACTTTAAGCATATTGAGTCATTTTCACAAAATTGGCTTATTAACTATAGAAACATGAGGCATGTGTTCCTTAGCTCCTTTCAGTGATGGCTGACTAAGGTACATGCTGGTTAGGAATGAAAGAAAAGATTGAGAGTTATTAGCTTATTTCATGGAATAGTAATGCTGAATTGAATTACTACCAGAGGACACACTTTGTCAGACTCCTAGATTAATTTGTATGGAATTGTCATTTTCAAGTAAACAATGCAAAATTATTAATAAAACTGTGTTTAAAAGTATCATCTGTTCTTGAATTATTGAATTATGTTTATTAAATAGACACATAACTTAACATTGTACACTTCTGTCTAAACTCTCATCTGTAAATTACAGTCTGCTGGACAAGCTAGCAGGGCAAATAAAAATTTCATTGGGTTTTAAATGTGTGTATTTTTTTAAATCAACAGATAGAATGAAATTTAAACACCAATGAAACATCTGACTTTACAACATATATTTGTATGATTTTATATATATATATAAAGAATATGAATCATATGGCAAATAACAGTCCTTTCAAGTGCACTGGATCCAGCAAGGGATCATGTGTGTCAGGGATTGATTAAGATAAATGCAATAAACTGACAATGAACAGTGCAAAACTAGTATCTAACTAGCCTACTAGTTTTGCACTGTTCATCGTCAGTTTATTGCATTTATATATATATATATATATATATATATATATATATATATATATATATATATATATATTCAACAAGCTGACAATAAAGGGGGAAAAACTAGTTATTAAAAAGCCTCAGCCCTTTTGACCCTCGTTTAGTCTTAGGCTAGGGGTCTCAAACTCAAACCATCCTGAGGGCCACATGAGGGCATTTTTGATGGCCCAAGGGCAGCACCACCTTTGTAATCTCTCATGACACCATGTGATGCCAGTCATTTTATGGGCCACATGATATGGCTTGGCAGGCCGCATGCGGCCCGCGAGCCGCGTGTTTGAGACCCCTGTCTTAAGCAAAGGCAAAATGGAGACAAAACACAAAAGAATGTACTGAATTTACAAAAGTTTCCATGAGAGGTCTTTTTTTTTGGTCAGTAACAACTGGGTTGACATTTTATCCTTGGTGTCCAAACTAATAAGGTGTGACATTTAAAAGTTTCTGCGTTTCAGTGAGACAGTCATGTAAACTTCTGTAAATTCAATGCTTTCTTTTGTGTTTGTCTTGCTGGTCTCTGTTTTATAATTAATTTTGACAAAGACTCATTGAGAGTCAAAAAGTACTTATGCTCCATAAAAATAGTTTTTCAATGTTCATTTTCATTTGTTTGCATTTATCTTAATCAATTGATGACAAACATATTCCTTTGCTGGATCCAGTGAGAGGACAGTTATTTCACATATGATTTGTATATATGAGAGAGAGCAAACAAAAATTATTTTTGTGTGTACAATTGCAAACTAATAAACATATTTATGGTAAAATCTTTATTACTTATCACAGTCAGGTGTTTCATTAGTACTTTCCATTATCTATTTAATCATTTTGCATCAGAGTGCCTGCCTAAAAACATGCAGACACTTGTGTGACTGATTTGAAAATGGACTTTAGCTCACCTGAAATAAAATCAAGATCACACCTGTCAATTTGAGTTAAATGAATCCATATTATACTGTTGAAAATGTACAGGCTAATGTGACATCATTGCTTTTTGATGTAATTCCACAGAAATGAACATTTTCTGTTAATTTTCTGACAAAATGTTCCAGACATTGGGTGAAAACAGTCTTGTGTTTGAGGATGTATGTTAACAGTGTTTTATTACTGCAGATATCTATTTTACTGGCAATGCTGACATGAAAAATTCAATTTACAATAGTAAAACCACCATGAATGTCCTCATCTTCCAATGCAAATTTGTTATCCACAGATTGGTATTATAATGAAAGAAGTGATATATTCTTATCCACAGATTGACTGATATTATAATGAAAAAAGTGGATAAATTGTTGACAAAACTGATATCAGCTTTCAGAAAATTACTACAAAACAATTTTTTCACTGCAACGTAATTGATTTTTGAATATTTTCATTCAGGTAAATTACATATTTTGTACAATATTTGTTTGTTAATCAGAAAATCACATAAAATAAGTATTGCATTCGAGCTGACTTACAGTACAAAAACATCAAAAATATTCCTGGGAAAGAAATTTCATGGTTAGGGAGGTAGTTGGAGTCACACTATTTACTAGTCCTTTAACATTCAGTATGAATAAAATCTAATTTTGTGAACATTTTCCTAACCACAAAAAAATCCCAACAAAAGGCAAACCAACATAAATATTTATGATTCCACATTAAAAAAGAACCCAAGCTAAGCCTACATAAATACTTATGGTTCCACAGTAACTAAATTCATGAAAATGTAGTGACACAAAATATTGAAGGAATATGGAACTTATTCATACCTAAAGTGTAATCAACATGGTCATGTACATGCATGTTGTTACTAATCTTAATTAAAATATTAATTGCTCATCTAACATTTAATACTAATATAGTTCAAGCAAAGCCTATTCCTGATTGTTCACTGCTCTGCATATTAGTTGTCATTGTAAAATGTCTAGACAAAAATTGTCAGTGACTTGGAAAATGGCAGCCAGTTATTAAACCAGTTCAGGAAAATAGCACAAAAGTTTGTATTTGATCACACCTAAAGGTTGACCTTATTGAAAAAGGTCCAAGAACATGGATTTTACTCTATGTAATTGTTGGGGTGTGTATATAATATTTTCATGCAATATTGATCTATAAGGACGATAATAAACTGAATAATCCCCAGTTAATCAAATTCGACAAACTTACACCCATTGCTGAAATAGTTGGTACTGAATGTCTACATGACCTATGTTACTTGTACTTTTAATTAATTAATTAATTAATTAATCAACACTTTGATTAGCAAATCCCTTTAGTCGACACTTGTAGAAGGTCAAGTAAGGCGGCCCTGGGTGGCAGAGTGGTCTAAGGTACTTGCCTTTACATATTGTTATGTGTCTTGGCTCGTACAAAAGTAACAAAGAAAAGAGTGAAGCCAACAAGCTTTGTAAAATTTAACAAAATAATTTATCTCCCTAGAAAACAAGGTAAAAATAAGAAAAAGGACTTACGGTTTATGCAATTAATCCAAAATTAATCCTAGAATTAATAAATGTAAGTCCTATTAATAAAAGTTCTAAGTGAATCACAGTTTGAATCCCTATGAAGTTCCAAGATGGAAGGCAATGATGTCTTCAATAACCTGCTTTGTCCTGCTGTGTCAACAGTTCCTTGTTGAATCACCAAGAATGATATTCCAGTTTGGAATTCCGAATAATTTCCAGTAAATGTCTTTGTCCAAGAATTCTGATGAGCACTAGTAATTTCCAGGGAAAATAAATTACTTTAAATTTAATTAAAATAAAAATTCAACTCAAACTGGTCACAACAAAAACACCTTTGAGCTCCAAAGGTTAAAAGCAAGACTGGCCAAAATCACTATAATAATGTGTGTTTTAAGCCTAACTAAAACGCAAAACAGATCACCTGATGGGGTCACGTAATCACTTCCTTCTAGCGGCATAGAAACATTACATGTCAATTATCATGTACGCAATGTACAGCTTTGACTCTACTAAAAGAATCTTACTATAGATTCAATAATAAGAAAATAAAAAAAGTTGTTTACTCCAAAGCTGAAACTGGCTCTGAATCTAGGTCACCAAAAGATACAATGTATCTACTAATGCTTGTTTATCAGGTTTAACAGAACTGAACTGAATTTTCTGGAAAAATGTCAAATCCAGTGAATAAAGTTATCATTACAATGACATGTAATGAAATAAAAATAAAATAAAAATTT
>JAECUM010045596.1:0-28182 GCA_016617855.1 Megalonaias nervosa
GATTTTGGACTCATGGATAAAATACCTCCTAGGAGTCCTCCCAGCATTGCTCCCGCTATTCCTTTAACAATGGAACCTATCAGGGGTAAAAGTCCTCCGCGTTGAACCAACATCTTTTTCTTTTGACGAATGAGGACATTCATTTGAACCATTTGGCAAAGAACGTATCGATGTTCTTTCTGGTGTTTAGACAAAAGTATCGTTCCTTTCAAGACATTCAGACGACATTAGCACAAGGTATCGATGACGTCTCTGGAGGCTGTTTGAATTAGTTGTTTTCGCATGGGTGGAGGGGCTTTGAACAGAACGGACAACACGTCCCAATGTTTGGCTAAACGAGGAGGTAGTCCTTTTCTTTTCTTTCCTTTTTATGGTGATGTGCACTTCTTTTAGGCGACATCTTTTTTCGTTCCTACGCAAAAACACACTGACGTTCATCGCTTGACACTCGTCCTTTTATCTTATTTTTTGACTGCTGGTAATAGACCAGGAATAGTTTTGAGAAGCTGTGGTAACAAAATGGACATATAAAATCCTCCTCTTTTCAGCAACCTCTTTTTCTTTGGACGATTGGGTCTTTTCTTGGGTAGACGAAGATGATTGGCTAAGTGTCGTTTCGGATGCAGGGTCAAACGACGAGACTGTCCTTTTCTTTTTCCTTTTCGTTTTTGGACAGGAGAACGGCGATGGTGGTGGTGTGCACTTCTGGTAGGTGACATCTTTTTGCGTTCAGGAGCACAAAAACACTGATACCCATCCTTTGCCCCAGGTCTTTTTATAGTGGAATGCATCACCACTGATTGTCGGTCCGTCGTATCAACTTGATGACAGGCAACACTCGACGTGGAGGTGTTCGCAATGGAATAAATCGGGACAGTTCTTGCTTGGACACATCCAGTAAACTCTGTAACATATCCTATCTTGAACTTTGATTTTCGGGACAGGTACTTTGTTAGCAGCTGCCGCTGCAGCTAAAGAGGTGGAGTGTATCACCCTGGAGGAGAAGTTCCTGGAGACACGGGTTTCCATTTTTTCATCAAATGGGGAAGAACGGGTGGCAAATTGGGTTTGGCTAGCATCACTAGCAACGGTAAAGTGGAAGAACCTGAGGTTACTGGAGACGCGGTCACCGTAGCTGCAGGTCGAGGCTTCGGAATGTAAGGTTTCGCCCGGACTGTAGTGCCTCTCTTGCGGGAAGAAGCTGTTTTCTGTGGTCTTTTCTTGGGACTTTTCTTTTTCTGGGGCTCTGACCTGGTCTTGACACCACTGCTCTTTTTCTTCTGGGTACGTTTGTGGTAGAGAAAGGCTTTTTCTTGGAGGTGACTTTTGGGGCATTAGGATCCCATTTTAAGAGGGAGCGAATGATGACACCTCCTAGAAAACCGCTACCTTCAGGTTACAAAATGATTTGGATTTTGGTTTGAGTGTCGATGCGGGGATTTGGCAGTAGGCTATTTTGTCTCTATCAAGAAAGCGTTTGGTTTGATGAGGGATGTGAATGATGCCTTGAAGTAATTGACGTGCTGTCACCATAAACCATCGTAAGACTTCTTTGAGACTGGCTTCTAAGCACGTATTTGTGGATTTTGGTCGCGACTGATGCCATACAAGGCACGAATCAATTTGATGGGAAGATAGGACTGAAGGGACGTCATACTGACGATGTGTGAGACAGACCAAAAGTGTCCGAGGTTTTTATAGATTTTATTCAGTCGTTGGGGAGGTGTACACGACAGGCCCTCCGTCTTGGCACCAGTGGTGAAACAAATGGGTACGAAATCGCAAATAATCGGGGGTAGTGGGTTTTAAATCCACGAGTAAATAAGCGTGAGGGGTTTGAGGGACATCGTCGTACACATGAGTCAGCCAAGGAGTTCCTAACTGTTTGGCTAACACTTGCATTGCGATTTATATCTGGGACTTTCAAACAAGACTACGTACTGATCATTGAGACTGATGGTACGATGGGCTTTACTTTGTTGAAACAAATTTTGGGTAATGTAAATGACACTGGCATTACGATGATGCCGTTTGCGCGTAAACCACCGTTTAATTTCTTCTTCGTCTTCTCCTAACATGTCGTCGAAGATGACCAGATGTATTTGACTGGGGTCAGACACGATCCCATCGTCTTCGCGAGGAATGCTTTCCAAAAATATGATGGAATATCCTTGGCTTTCTTGCAGGAGGCTGTACGCCGATTGTCACACTTTGTAACACCACACGATACACTGAGGTGGACGATCGATCAAATGATTTTTATGTTCTATCAAACGTTTGACAAATTCGGTTTTGCCTGAACTGCTAAGTCCAGCAATTGACATGTTAACGGCATGGCGAAGATACAAGGCCTCCCAACTTGCACGATCTAACTTTTTGTCGATGACTTTGAATGTGAAGGAAGAGGTAGCCGAGACAGCAGAGGTAGCCATAGTTAAGATTTTGAGTCTTTTGAAACGAACAGAGACAAGACAAGAGTTTTTATACTGTTTCAGGACACGCTTATTCCAAAATTTTTAAAATTGAACAGGAAAGACAAAAATACATAAGAGCCAAATGGTTAAGTACATCGATAAAGTACACATAAAAACAATCAAAGTGGAATATGAACAAATTACTGTTCAACATTTCTTGTGACGAAGGTGTGGTGTCAAAGGGACACTTGGTAATGTTCTTATAGTCTCTACACCACTTGGAACAGTCTCACAGGTGTCCTCCCGGAATGGCCTATCGGCGGTGTCCATGTCTATAACGGTCCTGTCCTGAATGGAGTGGTTTTAATCGATGTCGGGTTCTTCTGGCACTGTGACTAACACGGGTTTAAAGGTTACATTTTTCATTGAACGAATGAAGTCATTAACACAAATCTTGGGCATATTGGGTCAATTCTTTTGTCTAAGCCTCGAAACCAAAACTTTTCCAGTCACGCACATCCTGCCAGTGAGGGTGTAAGTCACAAGCTATACACACATCTTCGTAAATATCCTCAGTGACTAAAAGTTAACGAATCTTTTTTTCCCTTAGAGGTGGAGAAGTATCGAGATGAAAGCGCAAGGCTTTTAACAGAATGAGTCTCTCGTGTACATGTAAAGATACCACCCTCATGTTTTTTTGTGGTAGGTACAGATCGTCAAGAGCCCACAAGGAATCTGCTGGTAAACGAAATCCCAGAAAGGAAGTCACTAAAACACAAACCACACGAAGACCCAAATTCAATGGACACGGTTCACGTAAAAAGTGTTCGGAATCCTCCACGGTCTGAATAGTGTCATTGACTTCCTTCTAGGAAATTTGTTGTATCGCTAATGATAAATGTCGTGGCATGGTAGCAAACTTTTAAACCCTCTTTTGTTGGAGGTAATAAATGTATTTTCTGCACAGAGCTGATCGTACCTCCAGCGGCGAATCTAAATTTTTAGTCACTAACTTGCACACCACACATCGCACAGAAGTTACCTCTCCAACCAAGATTAGTCCTTGTAAAGATTTGTATAACCCTCTAGCTCTTCCTCCTGAATTCGTTACAGTATGGACAATTCGTAAGTAGAATGAGTAGCATCCAAAGCCTTCTGGTTTTCTGGTAGTTTATCAATGTCTTACCACTAGAACGCTTTCATCAGAATATGTCTTCTTATAGCATTCAGGTACCAATGGTTAAAACATTGGTGACGTAAATGATGTAATTGTTCTTTGCGTTTCACATGTATTTTGCCAAACTCTTGGTAAATGCGTTCTCTCGACTCCACAGGCAAACCATGGATGTTCTCTTCTAAAGTATCCATGACCATGTCAGTCAGTATTTATACCCACGTTTTGGGGGTCGCTTCTAATTGTAGGTATTTTATTTTAAAGCTTCTCATAGAGCGAAAGTGATGGACGTAGTGAGTAATTTCTGACCACAGCCATTCCAGGAAACGGTCAAAAATGTCAATAAAACCGTCTAATGTAAATGGTCTAAAGCGGAATACTCCAAAGAACGCAGACTTGATCCAGAGAAATCTGACTAGTTTGCTGATTTTTGTCACTTTCCTCTTGTGAATTTCTCGACACAAAAGTTCTACAGTCACCAGTTGAGATTTTGCTATGGCGAGTCCCTGCCAAACTTCCTTGTAGATCTTCTCTTGCAGTTCGATTGGTAATCCTTGAATATTGCTTTTGAAATGGGGTTTAAATACTTGTCTCGGTGTTGTCCAACGTTTGACTCCTATCCAAGCTGTTACTTAAACGACATGGTATGCCACTTCAGTTACTGAGGTCCCACTAAAGGTAGGTAGTGACAGTGCAGACATCATCGAGCATGTTCCAGGTAAGCCGAGTATTTCTGCTCCCACTAGTGAAGTAACACACCATAACTGAAGCACTTGTCTTTATCACCTTCGCCCAAGTAGACAAATCCAGCTCTAGCTAGTTCTTCGGGGGTAGGTCCTCCCAGATATTTAGGCAACTTTCTTTGAAGGTTTGGAAACGACTTTCAAATTCAGGCTAGCGCACAGGTAACGAATATTCTTCTTTCACTACCTCATTTCGATTAATCGGTGGTAATACCCGAAATAGTTTGGTCACGCATGGATGACAGGTAGGGTGGTAGCTGCACGGTAGAATGACGTTGAGGATAAAAACCAGCAAAGTGATAAGGTGTACTGTAACGAGTGTCATCGCTTTAGCATCCGTCAGGTTTGACAAGCACAACATTACTTTCCATGGTAGGTGTTGTAGTAGTAGTAGTCATAAGAAAGTTCCCATGATGTTGTGCTGAATCGCTGAGGTCGCAGCGTACGGCATCCCTGCAATCGCAAGGCACAGCATCGCACTCGACTTGAGAATCACAGATCTTGAATTGTGCCTTTCTGAACTTGATTTGTGCTTCTCTGAAGGGATTCATCTTTCTCGCTTGGCAAATGTAGTCACAATGAACTATCGGTCTTGGACGTTTTTCCTTTTTATATGCTGGCCAATATCAGTGTGTCCGTACGGTAAAGTGAAGTGATTGGGAAGCCTCACTCGCTTATGGTACACGATTTGATACAGTTTTTCCAAGGGTCGACTGACGATTTGATGTGTGGGTAAACGTATAATCTTAAGCGGTTCGTAGGTGGTCACTTTAAAGTCTTGATTCTCTCCAGATTGCAAGGCTTCTTTCAACACACTAAAGCTACACTCGGTGTGTACTTCTCCTTGTTGGTCCCGGTATTCGTAGCCATAATTTTTAGGACCGCCACTAGCAAAACTTAGAATCTTGTCGTTGGGGTGCTCGTCCGTCCAGGCTCCTAAACGATCTCCTTCGATGTTAGGGTGACGGTGACCAAGACGATCGATGTAGATGTAACTGTCCGTGTCAAAATACAGCACAAGATCTCCTAACTGGTGTAAGGCTTCGTAAAATTTTAAGCGAGCATAGGCTGTCACGTAGGCCGCAATGATAATATTTCCAAATTCGTCAGATTGTACAAACTCCAGTTCTTCTTCGTAATTGACCAGGATCGAATCTTCCCGAAGAACGTCCACTTGTTTGATGTATTTGGTTAGGTCTTGAATCATCCGAAAGTAGCGGGAAGGTCCTGTAAATTACTCCGTCTTGGGTAAACACGGTCGTTGTGCCTTCTTGCCCCACAAGCAATTCAACATCACTTTGGCAAACGATCGCCTTCCTTCGTTTTTCTCCACGTGGTCTAAAGTGACGCCTTACTGCTCCCAGTATTTCTCTTTGAATTTATTTTGGTCTTCGGGAGTATGACAGAAGGAAGGATGGCCGCTCGCTTGTTTCAGTTTCAAAAAGGCATCCACGTAGTCTACGAAAACGCCTTTCTGAGTCTCGTCACCCTTGTGGTACTGCCCTGTCTTGGGAAAGTGGTAAATTTCGTACACTTCTAACAATTGGTATCCCAGGTCCAGAACTATAAACAATTCCACGCTGACACACGTTCCTGTCAAGGCGCGTTCTTCCTCAGTGTGATGACAAGATTTGTCTTGGTTGCACGTTTCGGCACAAGTGCGGCACAAGGGAAACATCAGTTTTCCTTGGCAGTGGTGAGGTAAAACGGAATGGTACATGTCCGTGGAAGGCAAGACTTTACATTTAATCAATCCTTCGTATTGTCAGATGTTGTCCAGGTCGATGTGTTCCGTCAGCAATTGTGGGTGCCCTGCGGTAGAGTGATAATATTTGCATACGTAAGGATACAGCGACAACACGTCCAGGTATTTGATTTTTTCTCGTTTCTCCTCGTCGGCGTGGTACAGCAAACAGGTAGCATTCGTCCGTCCTCCATACAAACTGTCCCGAGATTTCAGATTGTCCACCAGCTTGTAAATTTCCACGATGCGTTTAAAGTCAGGATTGGTTTTCAAACAGTGATCGTACTCGTGTTCCCACATTTCCACCACTTGGTATCCGTGCTCTTCTAACTTTAAGCGCCGATGACAAGTGGCCTCGTACAAGTCTTCCATGGTGCGTTGTAAAAACTGATTTTGGGTGTCACGTTGAGGGTAGCAGCCGGACATCCGTGAAATAAGCAACCGTTAAACTCGTAAACGATCTTTGGGGTTTTCTAAGTCCCAGTCATCCACAGAATAATTCGCAATAGTCTTTTCGCCTCCTCCATTTCGGGCATGTTGGATCCATTTGGGGTCCTTGTCGCACAAGTAATGTAGCCAGGGTAGAGCTTTGATCGAGTAACGGTGTTTGACAAAATTGGTCGTTTGAGGGCGAATGACAGCCAGGGTGTTTTCGGACATGAATTGTTTGCGGTACACAAAGGAGCACGCTTTGGCAATTGTGCAGGCTTTTTTCAAAGCATCGATCCCTCCGTGCTCCATGAATAATTCTCGAAATTTTCCACAGCAGTGCCGTAAAATGTCTACGTCGGAACGACAATACTTTAACATATCTTCCTGAAAGCCGAAGGGGTCCGAGGCATGAGTTTGGTACCAAGCGTAGAAAGCTTCTCGTTGCTCGGTGTGCATATTGTCGGGGTCACAGTAGTGAGCATCAGGCAAGTGTGGCAGAACGACTCGTTGATTGACTTCAGTATCGAAAAAGTGCTGCAATAGCCTTTCGCCATTTGTGTCATTCCAAACGTATTAAGCATTCGACTCAAGGCATGGTCAAGTAACTCATCGAATCTTTAAACTGCACTTCTCCCACTTGCATGGAAATGATTTTGGCTCCGTTCAAGGTGACTTTAGGACCTTCGGTACTTTGTTCCGTAGAGTATTTGAGAAGAAATTGTCCATCGTACCCCGAGAAATTGTGAGCCATCACCGTGGCATAGCGATGGCAATCTCCGTAACGTTCGATGTACTCTTGACTCAATGTCTCGTCGATGGGGTCAATGATACATTGGGCATAATCGGTCAGTGTGTTTGGTCCCCGAAAGATTTTTCACATCCTACAGGAATCTTGCTACAGTGAGGGGAATGACAATAGATCTGTTCTTGGATGCACTTCTCGCACGCTCGTTGCGCCACGCAGTGATTAGGAATGTGAATGACTGTCTCTTGCATGCATTCGAAATCGAAAAAGATAAAATTGCTTTTCTTATCCTCATCTTCCTCCTCCTGTTGCGGTTGGTATTTTTGAATGTAGCATTCGTGTTCCAAGTCCACGATTTAGTGACAAATGTGACATCATTTCTTTCCTGAACATACGTGCGCCTTGGTACTATTGGTACGTATGACTTGTCCACAAGTAGGGCACCATTTCAGGAATTGGCAAGTATTTTTCTGCTGTGAACCTTGCGTCTTCAGATGTTGTTGGTAACAGGTTGGACTGACAAATGTTCGCTGACAAGCTAAGCAATGCACTCGTTCATGTCCTTCACCAAGACAGGGTTTAGAGGCTACACATCCTATACATTTCGATCCGCAATGTTTGTGTTGCTCTCGATTGTTAAACCGATAGTCACATTTCTCACAGTAACAACCGTATCCCAGGAATGCGGTGCTACTGGTAATGGCATCGAAATGTTCATCGTGATGATAGACATGAATGTATTTTCAGTCTTTGAAATCTTTGCCTCGAAACAACAGTGGTCCACCCACTTTTGTTGGTTCACTTTCAATGTGTAACGTGGAGCCAAGACGTCTTGTAATTTTTGCATTTCAGGAATGCCACAGGGTGTGTCTTTGGACAGTCCGGCTTCCTGTAACAGGAGTTCTGCTTCACTTCGTTGTTTGGCTTGGTTCGACTTTTGAATGTTGTCCCAGGCTCTTTTCCATTCTGTCGTGTCATTCTTGTCGGCATACGTTCGTCCCACCACGATAGCCCGTGCTAAACACGTCTAGTCCTGAGGGTTGTTAAGTCGGAAGAGGCTCGTTTTGGTGCTACGATGGTCGTCCACCAGTAACACTTTTTTGCGTCTGGTCCCTTTGGGAAGAGAAACATGGGCTATGCAGTGTCGCCGTTTCATCGGTGATGTGAAACTTGTAGTTGGACTGCTGAACGTGTTGAATCTTGTCGATGACTTTGGGAGGTGTCAATTCTGATGGTCTGCTAAACTCGATCCAAACAGGTGACTTCAGACTGTCGTGATAAATGGAAAGTGTCAAGCGATCGTCTTCGTTGGCTCGACATTGCCGTTTCAGTGTGGTTAACAAAGAATCCCACAAATCGGCGATGAACCCTCTGTTTTCTCCAGTGGAACGTCGGACTTGAAATGTTTAAATGCCACCGTGTACGTGTAGGCTTTGGTTCAAAATTTTCTAGTTTTTAGGTGTTACTGGTGTTGGTGGTGGTGGACTTTGGTTTGACGTAGACTCTCTGGGTCTGGATTCTGGCTCACTCATGTCATCTTCAAAATCGCTGGCATGGATTTGAGCCAAGAATTCAGCTACTGTGCGAGACGATAATGTCACGTTTCTGCCTCTTACTGTCTTCTCGTTTCTTCACGAAATGTTGCGATCGTTTCATCTTAATTGCAAAATGTCAAATGACTACATTTTGAACGTCATGATCCCCTATAAATAAATGTAAGGTCAGTGTCTTTCCTATATAAAGGGTCAGTGTCTTCCCTCAAAGTATTCATTTCACTCTCAATTCTACAAGAAGATGGGAGAGTCAACACACATTGAACTTTTGATCAAACTTTGCGAGGTGTCATACGAAGGGTTTCTTCAGAGACGTCGACGGACTACTGCCCCTCCTTTCGAGATAAAAGTCAAGATACTTGCTATATCTGTCAGAAGAAAGGACACTAATCTTCAGAATGTCCACAACGTCAAATTAAGATAAGCAGTAAAAAGAGACAAAGGTCAAGATACCTATTATCACTGTCAAGAGAAAGTTGATTAGTGTTCAGAATGCCCTAAGAAGAAAGAGAACCGATCCAAGAAACTAGAGGAGCAGGAGGAGAGGGCTTCAGAACATGAAGAAGAACCCTGCGATAAGAAGGAAGAACTCAGACCCACCGAGAAAGAGAAGAAAAGAAGACGAGAAGAAAGTGAGGAAGAAGAAGAGGAGAAGGAAAAACCTACAAAGATTTTCAAACACAAAAAAAAGAGAGTGAAAGGATAAAGACGTCAATAAAGTTGTTAAAGTGATGTTTTGTGAAATTTGATTTTAACTTCTATGAGAATGGACCAGAAAGAAAAAAGTAAGTGTCTCTTGGTTTTGATTTTTATAATAATAGTGACCTACACTCACTCACTCACATACGTACATCATGGGAAAAAAGGGATTTAAGTTTTATTTGTTTTGGCAAACGTTGAGTAGTCTCTTTTCTAGAGATATGGGTGGCCCTGAAAAGGACCGTTTGGTGCTTGTTTCTTTAAACAAACTCAGGAACGGGAGGTAATGAACTTTAACTGCCTTATCCCTTTGCCACGGCGAAGGCCTACTTCTTGACCTGCTACTGTCGATGATTTGGTACAAATCACTAGTGTTGGTATATCTGGCGTAGTGAGAGTGTTGACGGGGTTGGAGTGTTTGGCCCGGGAAAGTCCTTTTCTCTTGGATCGAGTTAAAGAAGTCTGATACATTTGTTTCAGACTCTTTAACTATGCCATAATGTCTAAGATTACCGTGACCGTTTGACTTTCACTGTCCTCCTTCTCTCTTAGACCTTGTTTCTTCTCTGCTTCTTCTTCTTCCTGTCGTTTTCTTCTTGCCTCTTTTTCTTCTCGCTGTTGCTGTTGAATGACAAAGGCTTGTTTTGCCTCTTTTGCAAACATTTCTCCAATTCTTCTTTCTGCCTCTGTTTAAAATCCTCAACGTACGGTAAGGAAGGAGAAAGCGGTGAAGGTGCTGGTACCAGAACAAATTCTTGTGAAGAGAGAAAATCTGCTAAATCCCAGTTAAAATCGTTCTCTTCTGGAAGTAGGACTATTGTTGTTTTAGTAGCCGCTGCTATGCTATCTCTCTCCTCGTCTCCACTGCCGGTGCATCAAAGTGCATCGTCTTCGTAGTTTCAGTCATATTCTAACAATGTGACATTGATTCACTTCGCACAGACGCTAGCGCACCTATATAGGAGTGTGACGTCATAGGAAGCTCTCTTCGGATTGGAAGACAGATTCCGCACTGCGACTGAATTTTGTAACGCGTGTTAGGATTGGTGAAAGAACTCAATCCGTTTCGATCCGCTCTTCCACTATAAATAACCGCGGTTCACCTCATTCCATTCACCTGTTCTCGTCACCAGATGTTGACTAACGTAGAATCGTCTACGCTCATATCGTCGATGTTGTTCAACCTGGATTATCCCATATATGTCAAATCATCATGGGTTATCACACAGATCACCGAGACGACCCTTTGGAAACGAAGAATCTATGTGGAGAAGCAAGGCTGTCTGAAGAGAATCTTAATATACGGTCCTGATGTCAGATGAAGTTTGAAGAAGAGAAAGAAAACTTGTGAGATGCACTCTAATACTACAACTAGGTGGTAGTAAAAAAAACAAAAACAAAAAAACAAAAAAACAAAAAAACAAAGACCCTTTTCAGGACAACTCGTATTTCTGGAAAAGATATCTATTCTCTCTTGCCTAAATTTTTTTTAGTCGGTTGTATAGGTGTTTGTGTGATAGATTTATGTAAATAAATATTTGTGTCATAGATCTATGTCTCTATACATGTCTCTCTCTGTCTATGTCTCGATTGTATTTGTCCCTACCTAGAATAACGCGTATTCAGGTGAGTCCCTTGCAACACTGTTCCTTACTGCTCCGCCCGATTGAGGTCAGCCACTTGCATCATTGCTGTTATTATTTCCCCAGTGTCCAGTACCGTGATGTCACTCCTCTCCAATTCCCCTTGTCCCATGACAGTCCCAATACATTGTAGCTATACATCCCTATATTAAATTCCCATTGTCCCTGGACAGTCCCACAATGATAAATTACCCTTTGTCCCTAGGGTACAATCCCCCTGTTTTAGCATTTTCCCCTCTTTGTCCCTAGCGTACCCCCATTCACTACTCACTACCACCATCGTTAACGTAGGCGATGTGAACGATAAATTTTATTCTAAAAAGGCATCTTTGTTCGTGGATTTGTGGCAATTCGAATAGATAATCAATAATTGTCGCTGCTCGTTGATCATTCTTTGCAGTATCGATAAAAATATTGTTTTGCATAATTCTGAATGTTGACCAAACATGCGCTGCTGCATCGTCGCTAAACTCCTTCTAGGCTGAGCGGATACGATTGCGTAATTGCAGATTTAGTACTGTGAAGCGTTATCTCTTATCGATTAATCTGTCAAGATCGAACCTGGAGTGAAAAGGCTTGGTCGTAGCTAATCTTTCAAACTCCTCCATATATAATTTAGGAAAATATATCCTCTAATTAAAGATCAACCTAGATCAATATACAATGACTTCACGAGCAAAGAATAGTTGCCAATGGCTGATGATTGGATCAACAACTCCATGCAATAAGGCTTATTACTATAATTTCTGTGGCCATCATCATCAAAGTGTTAAACGCGGTAGTTTAGGGCCAGAACCATGCATAAAATGTGGAATTGGTGTCCGGGGCAAATCACAACTTTGCAAAAAAAAAAAAAAAAGAAAAAACATTATGATAAAAAAAAAAAAAAAAAAAAAAAAAAAATACGAATGCGGTCCAATAGAGGATGCTAAGGATTATCTCAGTAGATTTTCTACCACTATCACCATCGTTAATGATGGCTAAGACTCCGCGATTGCTAGCAATCTAGCGATGGGAAAATATTGCTTTACAATTCGTGCTGGCCAAGCGTGATATATTCCCGTTTATAATGAAGCACAAAATATTATTGCGGTACAATGGTATTAGAGCAGAGACAGGTAGAAATAAAATTTTCATCAATTTGATAGTAATTTCCAGACAATTAGAATTTCCACCAAGCTGGATGTCGCAGTAGGGAAAAATTAAATCAGTATATTAAATGCGATAAAATTCTGTATTAAGGGAGATAACTCTGCAGGGACTAAAATCCCTGACTAAATAGTACGGACAATAATGATGCGTCTTATCACTGATAAGCCACGTCCACAAATGCTATTTTTGGATTTACAATTTCGGGTTCTTTTTACAGTGGGAAATCAGAACATAAGCAAGTTCCTGATTTCATAAAATGTTCTCGAATCCTGGAAATTTTGGATTTATGTCTTTAGGCTTTAAAAATGGTCTAGTTTCCAGAACATAGTGCGTTCCACCAACTAAATATTACTATTCAATGTCGCTGTGCGTGTGTGTCATTCGCTCTTATTAATCAATACTTGACATAATACAGACCTAAGCATAGAACGGTGCCGATGGTTTCCGATATTGCATTTAATATTTTCGTGTATTTCGATTATGTACAATTTAATTAGGTATCATGACCCACATGAATTACTATTTTCATCACGGAGTCATGAAATAATTCAGCGTCAGATTTTACTTGATGCAGATGTTATATGGTTGTAATGATTTTTTTTTTTAAGATTATCATTTGGAATAGCAATCCTGGCCTTAAGATCAGAGATCTTAAGATTTTACTTATTGATCAATTCCATCCTGAAAAAATCACATATGATTTTGAAATCTTACAAGAGCGAAAATCCAAAGGAAGATACACACTAGCAGCCGAATATCGGTTTATCAAATTACTCCAATGACACAATCGATTGATGATACACAAATTCAGCAATTCATTTCACTTGCACAGGCGACAGAGAAAATTTAGATCAGAGTTGTCTCAAGAATATGAAACAAAAAAGATTGTGGGTGCGCGTGTAAGACATCTAAGTAAATTTATGTCTGACCGGAGTTAACTCCGGACTAGCATCAGGGACCCTCTGCATTAATGCCGGTTTTAACACTAGCTAACTGTTAAATTGCTTTACACTGACCGTTAACGGCCCAACGCTAGAACACGTATCTTGGCGGACACTGAAAAAAATTAGTATTTGTTTTGCTTATTTTTTTTTTTTTTGACGGATCGCTAGCGATCTGTGTATGAAACATTGTATGGTCAACCTTAAAGTCTGACTGTCTGCATTCTGGGTCTGTCTCCGCAGTGGCGTCACTAGAGGGGTGCGGACCGCACCGGGTGACACCATCAGAGGGGGTGACACCAAAATGACTGTCTATAAAAAAATTTAAATTTTGTGCAGAAAGGAGGTCCATGGGGGTGACACCATGAGTTACCGCGTATGACTGTCTATGAAATTTTTGAATTTTTGTGCAGGAAGGAGGTCCATGGGAGTGACAACACGAGTTACCGTACATGACTGTCTCTAAAATTTTTGAATTTTTGTGCTGGAAGGGGGTGCATGGGGGTGACACCATGAGTTACCGCATTGGGCGACACAAACCCTAGTGACGTCACTGTGTCTCTGGAGACATTAATGTCTCAGAAACTAGTGTATGAGGTCTTAAGACCTTGAAATCCTAGGACCGGACTTAAGTCCGACATCTTAAGATCTCACATACAAACAATTTTTGTTAATTCTTCTCTTCTTAAACCAAGCAGGTGTCCGTTTTGATTTGTAAGTCTGAAATGTATCCGTGACAACAGCGGATTATGACATCGTAAATAAACATGATTAACAGGTGCTGATACAATCAAATGACCAGGGGGGACTTCAGGGGTAAACGAGTAAAATGCCTGCTTAGATTTCTCAAGATCTACTTGATAGGTCCATCAACAGCATCCCATACTAGGTTTACAGATATCGTTGATGTGATGTTGACAAAGCCTGGTGATATATGACGACCACCGTCCGTTAGCGGACTGTTGTTATGTTTGAGAATAAGGAGGTGATATTTTTCTCCATGCTTCGATGATTTTAGTAAAATATTCATTGATGATTGCTTTGACAGCGGGTTGCATATCATCAACGTTAAGCCATGGTATTTTGAAAGTCGGCAGATCTGCGTCTATGATCTTAAAATAATTAATAAAATTATTCTTGTATGTTTCATCTGGAAAACGTTGAGGAGGGCCAGTTATAAGACCTATTTTCATATCATGACCCACATGAATTACTGTTTTCATCACGGAGTCATGAAATAATTCAGCATCAGATCTTACTTGATTCAGATGTTGTATCGTTGTAATGATTTTTTGTTTAAGATTATCGTTTGGAAACTCATATGTGTACTGGTGAAATAACTGTTGTAATTCGTCATATACACGCTTATGTTCTTGTGTTATTTCTTTAGCTAATCTTATACTAGAAAGTCCTTCTTTTTCATTTTGTTTGAGGATTTCCTCAGTGAAAATTATACCATAGAATTTCCAGTTGATATAACTTTTACCATCAACATAGAAAGTTATATCACGTGGTACGTCCTTCAATGCCTTAAGATTTCTATATTCTGGATATGTTGTGAATGCAAGTTTGTCCGTGATAAAATCAGATCGTTGAGGTTGTGGTAATTCAACTTGAGTAGGAATTTCTAGTGGCCATTCCAGCATGGTCCTAATCGATGACTGATATATATATCAACGGCATAATCTGGCGTTGATATTTCAATAGTAGCACTTAGCGTTGGCTCGTGTACAGTTATTGCTATCTTGGATTCTTTTCTCGTGATAGATTTAATTCTGCGTTGAAATTCATGGTTGATTTGCTCGACTTGATAACTTCCTGTTGGGATATTAACGACGTTCCAGTCTGGTGTTCCATCAGACTTATTTTTATACGCAAAAAGGAGTGAATTATTTACGGATAACCCACCAAACGAATTTGCTCAGATATTTGGCCATCTGTAATAGACTCGCAATTGTGCCAGTGTTATTTCCTTGGCTGGGATGGCAGTAGGGAAGCTAACATCAAACTCCGGCTTCGTTGACATCGCTGATATCATCGTGGTTGTTGATGGTGTTGTGTTAGCAACAATTTTTTCTACAGTGTGAGAACGCTAGCGTTCTGTGTCTTTATTATTTTATAGAGATTCTAACTGTGAAACACCAAGTGTTGAAACACCCGGAGTGCTAGCACTCTGTGTTTTATCTATGTTTGGAGTGGTAACACTGCGTCCTACAAACGTCATAATAAATATTAATCATTTCCATAAATTCTTGATCTGATATTATACCATTATTCAACCCCTACGATATCAACGATGACAACCGCGCATATGCATTTGTCGCCGCTGACAGCAGCGTTGTGTATTCGTGTCATTTGTCAGTCGCGCATGTTGATAGTTTCTTCGCAGTGATATTAACAATATCAGCAACATCAGAGATTACGGCAAAAAAAAAAAATTCCTATTACTGGTGCTATCACGTACGTCGCTGATAATGTACCAAATAACGTCATTGTTCCAGCTACTATGGTGGATACTGCGTATACAACGTCGATAACCATGATGCGTCTGCGGTACTTTTTTTGTTGTTGTTGTTGTTTTTTGTTTTGCCATGTGCGTGTTTATGATATTTTCAGCGATTCCTGCCACATACAAATTTCTTCATATCTGTAGGATTGCATGAGACGGTTGACCATCGCCGACGTTAATATCAGCGGGCTCATTATGTGCAGTATTAATACTCTAAGTGTTAACACTTCAGATGCTAAATAATTGATTGAGGCGTTTTTGCGACAAATTTCAGACACCACCAATACGTCGTTGCGGTTAAGTCTTTATCTGCTGGTTCCAGTATGAATGTTTCCTCGGTATTTTCATTTAACACGACTGACACGGTTCCGGAAAATATATCAGTTGAAAGACGCCATGTAAATGTGGCAAATATCCTAAATCGCGCCTCGCTAAACACGGAAAGCCTGTAAACCCAGGTAACCTCAGCTGTATGTTTGATGCAGTTGTTTGGTTGTGACCATGTTGCTGATCCAGACACTACTGTGTATACCGGGTTGATGAATGCAGTTGTATGAATTACATTATCTTGAATCTTTTTCGATTTCTGTGAACTTAAAGCCGGCAACAATTGGATTGCCAAAGAAATCAGTAGCAACTCTACTTATGTTTCTGCAAAGATTCGTAAACGCGGTTACATGATTATTATATTCCGATCTGAATATGACCAATCATTCACTGATTGTTATTAACGAGGTCCTTATCGCGATGTCGTTGTTGTCCACGTATTTCATCGTTGTAGCGTCATCGTCTGATTCTGGTTCTCACAGAGCAGTAATTTTATTGAGTTTACCAGTCATTGTATCGCCAGTTTTAGCAACACGTTTAAAGATCCCTCCTATGGTCTCTCCGCTTGATACGCTTGAGTCTTTGATTCTTCCGCCATCAGTAAATACGACGATGTTATTGTTGGTCGCACCTGATATTCGCAGGATAATATCGACCCACTTGATATGGCTCATCTTTAGCTGCCCATGCTGATCCTGAAAAACAACAACCTCATCCTGGTCAACCCCGACGAGGCGCATTAGATCAGCAAGCTCACCTTGTGTCACATATTTGGACAATCAATATCACTAGGTTTCTTAACCCTACCGCTAGCCGTAGATGATCTTCCGTAAATATCTACCATTATAAACCAAGGGCTCTTTAAAACGACGGTAAGTATACCGTTCACTTGTGAACGCGTGTATAACTTTATGCGGTGATGGACCATTGATAGCCCACGACCTTGCTATAGCATCTAGAATCGTTAGCTATTCACAACCACATATAGGTGGATCTGTTATTGTCTGTGTTGGTAACGTTGAATACCAGAGTGGTGGAGTGCTCGGCACTCGGCCAGCGTTCCGATTTACTCGTGATCTTAAGATCACGCTGATATATTTTAAAAATTCCTTTGGTGGTGCCAATCCACATGAATCAAAATAAAAAAACACTACGTGGATTAACGGCATATGCAACCCAGAGAGTAACATGGCAAGACCATCAAGATTTATGATAACCGTTTCAAAGTGATTTGGTTTGTCAGGTAACTGACCACGCAAAGAAAACTCCTCTAAAGTTTTTAATATATAATCGACGAGCAGCATCAAACAAATCAAAAGTGGACATAGGTAGCACGTTAACGTGCCCCAGTGTTAACACCTGCCGTTTCAGTGTCGTCGCTGCCATTGTTAAGGATGGCGGTGGGTTCCTGATAGTTTCAGACCTTTACCGTACCGTGTTCCTGGCAGTCTTAGACCTCGCCCGAACCTTAAGGTCAGTCGCTTTCTTTTTTGGAGGTCTTTCTGGAGCTTAAGCTCCTGAGGCCATGCCCTGTCGCTTTCTTCAATGCCCTCATATCTGCAGTTCCCACAGCACTAAGCGCAGATGCTGTTGCAACAGCTTAAGCTTCAGCGGCAATCAATGCTGGTATAACTGCAAGATACGAATATATACCACCTGCTATTTCTAAGTCTTTAACGGTAGCCGCAGAAAGATCAGGTCTGATATCGGTCTTTGATTTCTTGGAGTCATTGAAGTCTCTGAGCTGACGTTCTGTCAGTGATAATTTATTTGGGCCTTTGGGGATTGCTAGCGACCTGTGTTGATTTCAGTAATATTTTTTTAGAATTCCTTTTCGATACTGATTGTATCTTTTCAATTTGACCAGGTGTCAGAGTAACACTGACATGTTGATATGACCTCATAGTATTATGAATGGTCCGACTGCTTTGCAGTAGACCACGAGTGATCCGATTACATATTTTCTGCAGGCGATTCAACGATTCTTCCACCGACACCTTCGAACTGCATTGTTTGGTCTGACAGTATAACAGCGATTGGTATATAATCAACATCGGGCAGTCGTGCAACACGAGCTCGAAAATGTACGTCAACGACTGATTGTCTGAACAAATCCCAGTGTTCCTGTGAGAAATAGTAGATCGGATATAATGTTGTAAAATCCCGCTGAGATATCTGCAAACCGGAATCAAGATTCTGATCACGCTCCATAAATGTCATCAAACGATGATACGCACGTGCAACATGATTGTTATCAAAATTCATTAACACTTCTTCAGATAGTTCTTTATGTCCGTTTATTCTTAGAGAAACTTCACAAACCCCAAGCGTGTCAAACACTATTGTGTTTCGCTCCTGTGAATCTACTCGGGTGTTATCCTGACGCGCTATGAATATATGTCGTGGTTCTGAAACTCCCTGCTGTGATGATATCTGCCAAGTAAATAACCTAGCAGCATTACTTTGAATACTGTCTGTGGTCATCGTCAACCATGACAACGTAGATTTACCACCTGAGTCCATGAAAGAGAGCAGCCGTTGTTCTTCAGTCAGCGATGGAGTCACTGTTGGCATCCACAACGAAAGTTTTGTTAGTATTACTTTACCAGCATCAATTGTATCGGAGCGCCAGATTGCGTCGTTTTATGTGGCTTTTCCGACAAAGCATCACTCAGTGTTTAGCACCGAAAATAAGTTTCCTCACGTTACGGCAGAATCCAAAGATATGTGATAGTGGAATTGCACAAGAAAATTCTGCATCGACATTTAACATCGACCAACGTGCTGCAAATCCTTGGTTGAAATTTTTATTCATCGATGCAACTTCAGTTCCAGCTGCGTTCATTGTTATGTTATGGTTCACGGGGTGATCAGTGGGATCCTTAGTGAACATCACTGATGGACCAGCGGACCGTGAATAATCATCGCTGTATCGGACTAGCCCGATAATTGTCGTGGCAACATCGACGTTTTCAAGACATGATTCAATATTCTTTCCGTCAATCATGTACGTGTTAAACAACGCCATAACACCATTATTAACAAAACCAACTCGATCTCCAATTCCATACGCTGTATTATCTGCTCGTAAAAGTTGACTTTCGATCTCAATGAATGCCTCAGCGGGCAAGAAATATCTGCTTGTATCCTGTACTTGCAGTTCGATTCTTCCACGTGCGTCAGGTACACGTGCATCATAAGAATAATACTGATAATCACGCACCTATTCATCTTTGAGGACTGGTGCGTCCATGTCAAATGCTGGATACACGCTTGAACATTATATTATATTAATGTTATTTAAAACGACGTCGACCATTCACCGGTGAATCAAGACCACTTCCTGGTATCAGACTTGCTGTTCTATTTTTTCTCTCTTGGCGGATTATTGTTTTGTTAGCAGCACGCCAGCCGATTCCTTCAATCTTTCATTTGCAGCTTGATTTATTATTTTACTGACACTTGCTGACATCGATTCGGTGCTTGGTAGTTTTACTGGCTGCGGTCGGACCACTGGCAATCTGCGTACTGATAGTATGAGTCTTTGATTGATGAGAATGCTTTACTAGCAACATCACCAACGGTACCAATAGCCTTGTCACGAACAACATCGATGGCTTTCATTCCTAGTTGCTTTGCAATCGGGATCGCTTTAGGGGCTACCGTTCTGAATAGACCTTAAACAACATTACCGAGTCCATCTCCGTAAATAACTTTATATGTTGGTAATTGCGACCTGAACATCACAGGTCAAAGTTAAGCATTGTGTATGATCATATTATTTTCTTGTCACTAATCTAACTGCATACTTGACCGTTGTTGAGATTAGTCGCTGTAATCGGTAATTTCATCGACAAGTGCCCGATAAACACTGATATCCATGATACCAGCAGTAAATAATCGCTGACAGATTGCAAATACTTCATTAATGATTTCTGGGGAATTATTGCCAGCTCGTCGCCCACTAGCCAGAATTTCTAGTCGATCAACGTCAGCAAGGACGTTACTGGGACAAAGTTTATCAAGACTCTCAGATATTTGGTTTCTTTATCAAGCTGAGATAACCCACCTCTTTTTTTTCTTCCTGCACTGAAGTTGATCCTTTTTTAACTATAGTCCCTAAAAGTTAGATGGAACCCATTTTTCCATAAAAGTGCCCTCTTTATGTAATTTAACCAGACTTAATGGCCAGCTTAAGGCTATCGAATTTTTGACGAACCCACTTTCGTGTCTACACTGTAACTCCGTTTATTCACATTAGATATCAGTGAGATTCAGAACTTTACATTGATGAAACCTCTGATGTGTTTGAATATCGAAATTTCTTTTATCATTTAGCAGAGTTGGCACTTGAATAACTAATTCACCCATTTAGGCTTTATTACAATAACGCACTTACTCCTACTGGATTTCGACTAAATTATGTGTACCACTTTATACAGTATGAACGAGATATACGATGAATCGAACGTAAACGTTCAGCATTGCTCACTTGACCCAGTGACAATCTGATATAAAATTCATTCCTTTCTTAAAGGTCACTGGCCACCTATATTGTACAAACGTGTGATATTATTATAGTCATAAACAAAACGCATTTGTTGTGTTTGCACACCATAAAAATGTTTAATTAGACTTAAAAATCCGCTTTTTTAACTGAAAGAAATATTCGGCAATCTCCGTAAATAATCGGTAGTTTCCGCGTGCCAAAAACGGGTATGACGTACATTTATCCCTTCTATTCAACCTAGCCATTCAAGTGTTTAATTTCCCCACGTAAAAGTCTATGTGATATATCTTAAGATCGTGCTTTTTGTACAGCAAATATGGTGCACTATGTTGCATATGGAAGTACCCCCAAAAAGTAATGATGGGGGAAAAAGGGTTCTTTCTTAAGACCCTGTTTACAAGGAAAAAAGCGGATTCACGCTGTGGGATGAATAGGATGAGGAGATAGGAAAGGTGTATCATTTATGCCGGATTATAGAAAATGTGGCCAAAAGACAATTCGGTCCATCTCGAAAGACAATTCGGCCCAACTTAACAATAGTTTGAACAAGTTCTTTTTCTTCAAGCAACAAGTAGATACTATGTAAGATACGTTTTAGGAAAAAAACTAAATTTAAACGAACTATCTTGATATCCTTTCAAAGAAAATGATCATACTTCGTAACGTACATATATATGAGAGAAAACACAAACTGACATATCCTGCTCGTTCTAGTTAAAATATTATATACATTTTTTATGCTAAAAAATATATGCATCTGCACAAAGACATTCTCATTTTAAGTCTTCTGGTCAAATTATCAGTATTGATTTATTAAACAATAATACTTAGACAATATTCTACAGAATTCGTATACATTTTTGTAAGGGTAGTGTACATGAGATATTATAACAAATATATTTCATTTTAGGCTTCACGTTGTAACACTGCTGCATATAATACACACGAGAGAGAGAGAGAGAGAGAGAGAGAGAGAGAGAGAGAGAGAGAGAGAGAATAATGTTGAGCATTTTGTCAGTGTTGCTGCAATATGAAGCACTTGCCAATTAATTTTATTGTTTGTTTTTATTTTTCAAGTTATCTTAGTGTGTGCGTGCGTAAATTTAAAGCTTGTCATTACTAGTCAATATCGTCAATCATATTTGATTCATTATTCCATACAAATAAGAAAGGAAATAAGTTTGTGTTGAATTTGTGCCCCGCACGGTACAAAATATTGATAAACATACACTTATTTGAAAACAAAATGAAAGAAACTAACCTTGCAGTGTTATCATTTATTCCTTCTTTTTTCATCATGCGAAATTTATTTAAAGAAAAAAATATATCCACAAACTCCGTATATGTAGTGGATGCCGGTTTGCGTATGCATCCTTATTGTAGGCGTATCGCTTATGTCAAATAACAAAATCGCAAAAGAGACGAAAATATTACCCGACTGCTTGAAGGCACCTTCCATTCACGCATGATACGTTACAAGGTGCAAACTGACCAAGATTGTATTGTATCCAGGTTAACTATACGACGGTATCTCGCAAATAAAAATCATTATCTTAAAATACATTCATTGTGAGTGCAAATGATAATCTTTTCGCCAGCATGGGTTACAAAAGTGTAATTAAAGCAAGTTATTGTTGTGTATACCATTTTCCCTGCAAACATCAATTATGATTACATCTGGCAAACAAGTACAAGCACGGGTGATGGATAAACACAACTGGCAGCGAGCAATAAACTCCTTATTTAAACTTACCAACAGGATATCAGATACAAAGGTTATTTTATTACAAAGCAAACCAACACCGAAAACTGACTTTGATATATTTTAAGTGTGCCGATTTTTTCTTATGAAATCGGCCGACATAAGGAAGCCAAGTTTGGTTCCTTTGGATTCTTTTAAATGTGCCGATTTCTTTTTTTTTTCAATAAAGTCGGCCGACATAGGGAAGCCAACATTGATTCCTTTTTACCTGTATTAACGGGAATTTTCAAAATAAATTGAAACAATGGAACAGTTTTGAAAGCGACACGATCTAGTGTGTCGCGCACGCATATCGATATAAGGCTGAACAGTAAATTAGTTTCAGTAGTTTCATTTAAATGTTCCCTATCCATAGTTTATAATGCTTTATTTTTCGACAACAAGAAGCATGTACTGTACTTCGTCTTGTGGGATAAATCTACGTCATTTCCGGTTGGCGTCCTCTATAGGTGGGAAATCGCAGCTAAGGGGAAGGAACAGCGTTGTATACGTCTATTTCGAATAATTAAATTATTATTTCTTCTTTACACTTGATAATGTTTTTGTTCCTTTTGTGCGAGTATAACTACTTTTAATCATGTAATGCAAATCTGATGTAAACAGAAAAATGTTGGAGTATGGCCGGTGATCTTCAAGAATCGCGAATATTAACTTGTGCAAGATATCTGCCCGACTCTCTATTTGAAACAATAATTCATGAAATCTTACAAAGGAACAAAAAATCTTGTTGGTTTTTGGGGTCGTTGTTGTTTTGACGGCACTTGTAACATTATTGGCTATGTCATGCAGAGGAAATGGGCACTAAAACTTTTCTCAAGGACACAGGGAAATAGCCCACTGGGACTGGCTTGGAATGGTTTTAAAAAAAACCCAGGCATTTTTTACATCGAAATCTCAAGCAAATGTTGTATTCATTTGGTTCTTAATATATTTAACTTTTTTTTTTTTTTAAAACAAAATACTATTTAAACAAAGATAACTTGATTGTTTATAACAGAAACAGAGAGCTGACTTATTTGGAGATTAAAAACTTCATTTTTGAAAGGCAATTAAACATGGTTTAGATTATAAAAGTTAACTGTATATTCTTTTCTTAAAAAAAAGAGTCATAAGATGTGATTGGACTAAGTTATGTAAATAAGCTCAGGATAGAAAAAGTAGCTACTACGAACAGATAGAGGTGATAGACCGTGTGAAGTATGCAAGATAAAAAATATGGTATATATAGAAGATGAATTTCACTTTATTATGATGCTCCCTGTCCTTTCTATACTCAATTGCGTAAGAGATTTATCACCTACAATATATATGTATACATACATACATACATACATACATGCATACACCCACCAAGTAGGCACAAATTACGTTTATGTATGTCTGATAAAACTAATGAAATTAGTAGCCACGAAAAATATGCTCATTGTGCATTTAACATTAGCAATGATTTTATGCCTAATTAAATATAATGCAGTTAGTTTAACAAAAACGAAATGTATTTTCTCTTGTGCAACTCTGTAAGTATAATTTTTATGAGCTGTAGGAATAAAGATTTTTGCATTTTCGATGAGCTAAAATAAAAGCAAACGTGTTGATATTGTCCATCCTCCGATACAGATATCTCATATTACATTTAGATTTCAAGTTTTCCATCATTATTTATTTTGAATAAAAAGGTATTTTATGCTGCTTTCTAACTCCTTCGTATATATGTACTATCCACTGACTTTGAATGCTAATGATTACACTTATTCAAGACCATCTCAATATAAAGACATCTAAATAAATGAAAAAGAAAGTTATTGTGTAGAAACAAAAGTGGATACGTTGGACTAACAGTGGCTGCACAATGAAAATGTAGAACGTTGAAAAAAAAAAATCGTGCGGTATATCATAGAAACACTATATAAAATTCCGCTTAAGCTCTCTGATAATTTCGAAACAGCTGATCTGAGCTGAAACAAAAGTATGGCGAATGAATTTACAGTAATATTACAAGACATCCAAACAAAAACGATATATGATTTTTAAAGTCTAATATCAGTGTACTATATTACAAGATGCCTTTTGTGTGTGATAATTGCTGTCACATGGGAAATCAGTTTCCAATATTTGTGCCACATCAGATCATTGTTCTTTACCTCTCGCGAGTTAAAATATGCTTCTTTTGTCACTCTTGGTTCGCCATACACTTCTGCTTACCGTACGTGTGATTATTTGACACGTGATAAATTCCCTTGACGTCACGCTCTTGAGTTTCCTTACCTGTTGTACAGACTCAAATTCGTATGGCACATGATAGGATTGACATGTCGATTGCGTGTACATAAAACACGATGATGTAAGTAGATCGTATTTATGTCAAGTTTATTTCAACAGAACAGTTTAAGTTAATGTTATCTTCCAAGGAAAATCATATACATGTTTTAGGACTGACTGAAATCAAAATTAAATGCTAACCACAATGATAATCTATTTAACTGTCAAGGCTACAATAAACCATTACGCAGGGACAGAGAGACAGCAGAGGGAGGTCTTGTATACATTAGGGAAGATGTAAATGCAGAAAGGCAACTTGACTTGGAGTCACATGAAACTGAGAGTATTTGGGTTGAAATTTCTTAAAATAATGCAAAATCATTCCTAGTTGGTTTCATTTATGGGCCACCTTCCTCCAAAGCAATTTGGAATGAAAATTTGTTTAAACAAATAGAACATGTTTTTGCACAGGAGAAAGAAACATATATGCTTGTCAATATAAATAAGGACCTACTCAGTACTCAAATAAGGAACAACTGGACGGAATTTATTGAATCATTAGGTCTAGTCCAGCTGGTACATGAGCCCACAAGGGTAACAGAAATATCAATTACTGATCACATTTATACCAACCTACCAGACAATGTGGCTTATGTTAATACACCAGATGTTGGTCTTAGTGACCACTATCCTACGTTTTTGACAAGAAATGTTAAATGCAAGAGAAATAAGAAAAATACACACAAAACTACCACTTAACAGATCTTTCCAAAATTGAAGTAAAGAACAATTTCAAGATCAACTATATAAAGTTCAATGGAATATAATCCAAAATTTTGATGACATTGATGAAGCTCTGAGGGTGTGGACTGACTGATTTATGGATGTAGTCTCTAAGCATGCACCACTGAAAGTACATCCAGTAAAGTATGAAATCCAACCTAACTGATTTACTACTGAAATCCTAGATGCTATGAAGACACAAAACCAATTGAAGGCTATGGGAAACCATGCACAATATAAAGTATGGAGAAATAAAATAACAAGTATGATTACAAAGGCTAAAAGAAACTTTATCAATCAATGCTTGAAAACAAAAATGAGCAACAAAAACTCCATTTGGAAAGTCTTCAATGAACTTAGTGGAGGAACACACAAAGATCAGACAAATAAAATTCACTCACTTCTGGTAATGACACCAAAGTCACTGATGACACTGACATTGCAAATGTTTCTAATGATTGTTTCACTAACATTATCACTAAGTTAAGAACCAGTGATAGAAAACAACTTTAATGAACTGGAAAAGTTCTGCAGCAGCAAAATCCCTATGGAGGTATATTTCTCTATCCCACCAGTGTCAAAAAAACTTTGTTAAAAAAAATCTCAGTAAGCTTGATACCAAGAAATCTACAGGACTTGATCAGATTGGTCCACCACTCATTAAAACCTCTGCCTCAGCTATTTCAGATACCATAACATTCATAATCAATTTAAATATTGCAACTTCATCTGTCCCCAAAATATGGAAAACTGCAAAAGTAATGCCTATGCACAAATCTGGTTCTAAGAATGATGCTGATAACTACCAGCCAATTTCAGTACTACAAAAACTTGTGAAAATTGATGGAAAAACATGTCCATGACTCATTCATGTCATATTTAACGAACGCTTGCTGTTACACCCTAATCAATCAGGCTTTAGACAGAAACATTCATGTGAGACTGCCTTGATCTCTCTAACTGATAAATGGCTTCAAGCACTTCATCAAAGTCGAATAATAGGATCTGTATTTGTAGATTTCAGGAAAGTATATGACATGGTGGATCATGAAATCCTTTTGAAGAAACTGAAAATTTACCAATGTGATGAAAGCACAATTAGATGGTTTACTTCATACTTAAGTGAGAGAACACAACATGATTATATAAATAATGTTCTGTCTGAACCTGGAACAATTAGATATGGAGTACCACAAGGTTCAATTCTAGGTCCATTACTATTGGTATTATTTATTAATGGCCTACCACTTTTTACTAAGGGACTCAATTTCATCTATAGATCTCTATGCAGATGACACAACATTGTCAGACATCCAAAACACAAAGCACGAGCTAGAAATTTCTTTACAGGATGCCCTAAACAAACTGGACAACTGGTGCATATGCAATGGCATGGTGGTAAATACTGGTAAAACTAAAATATTACTTATCTCAACACGGCAAAAAAGAACAAATCTTGGTAGTGATGAACTATGTCTGACATGGAAGGATAAAAATTTACAAATGGTCTGTCTTGATAGACTACATAGTGTTTTGGTAGATAATAACCTATCATGGACTGAACATATCAAACATATCAGTAGAAAAGTTAATTCAAGTTTATGGCTTTTCAGTAGGATACGACATTTTCTCCCTGAAAGGTGCAGAAAACAATTTTATAACAGTTACATACAACCCTATTTAGACTACTGTAACACAGTGTAGAGTAATTCAAATGATGAAAACACAGCAATGCTATCATATCTTCAAACAATAGCATTCAGGCTAATATCAATCCAGAAAGAAAGCAAAGAAAATTTAGCTGGTAAATTAAAAATATTACCTATTAAAGACCGAATCCATTTGAGGAAAGCCAAATTAATGTACAGGATATCCAATAATAGTGCTCCTGAATATTTACAATCACTATTCCAGTATAGGCTAGGTAGAAGTGATCTACGCAAGTGGCATACAAATATTTCAATATTGTTGGGGTCGACTTGCTCTTTTTCCAATTTAAGCAATACATTTATTTTTTTTTTTGTTTTAAAAAAATACAAAATAGTAACAAAAGGTCTGTGCATTCTTTCTTTGGAGTTCAGCGATTAGACCAGACTAGATTGCAGTTTTAAGAAGAAATTAAACCTGTACAAAATTCATATATCCATTTAAGTCTTGTAAAATAAATACTACACTTTTACTCTTCTGTTTTAAATATAATGCATACCTTAAGGTGTATTTCTAAATCCCCAGAATATGTTAAGATAATACTATATATGCACTGTCATGATAAACATAAGGACTTAATAATCCTAAAATATTTTATTTGTCCAGAATTTAGACTGATATGAAGGCTTGCAAGAAACAGAATTTTTTTTCATATTTGATCCTCTAAACTGGTGATTACTGCAAATGATTTCTGTAATGAAAGTTTTACTTGATGCAATGGCAATTTTGAAAGTTCTTTAATTCTTTCAATAACTTTTGCATATTCCTTGAGCATGTTATTGCCAAAGGTTAATTTTTTGTTTTACAAAATATATATCACAAAAGGTATGAATAACTTGACAGTTATTGGGGGCTACATTACTGAAAACCTATTTCGATATACAGGATATGTGTAGCAGCTGCCTATGAATGTGTAACTAGCACTTTGTACCAATAAAATCAAAATACTGCATCCATTTACACACAGAATTAAAACTGTGGTAGTTACTCTTACAATACAACATTTGCAATGACTTCCATTTCCAAGGTGGACTTGCAAAGATTGATAATTGATGTAAATACATGATTGTTGTAAATGTTGAAAT